>JAFELO010001086.1:36590-63063 GCA_017140195.1 Eumaeus atala | reverse complement strand
TCAATTATCCTTATCCACAACGGCATCAAGCTCGCGACGTCCCACTACATTGAGGAGGGGGACCACTTCCCCCTTTTCGGTCCCAAAAATAATTACTATAGGGTACGCCCACAATCAACCCGGTACATGTTACATCTCTTCCCATCTGCGGGAAAAGGGGGGTCTGTCCCCATATCATCACCCTAAACCTGAAGACAAAAGTCTGTGTAGTCAGTCGATCTGTTGAGGCTGGACAAGCGCCGCCAACCAGTATCAGGTCCCTCCGAAAAAAAAATAAGCTACTGATACCTCTTGCTTGTCATCACCAATTTGTGATAATAGTATACACCGAAGTATGTATTAAATATATGTCTAGAAGAGAGTTTAGCTTGAAAAACACATTTTAAAATTGGTGACTATAAAAATGAACCTTAGCTATGTAAAAAGACTCACGTCTCCCCCCCCCTCTCTTTCCAATAGACGTTTAGGTAAACTGCTCAAATGTGACAGTAATTTAATAATTGGTGGTGTCATGCTCTATTGCACCCGACGTAGGCCGGTACGGGGGAGCTTGTTTGCACTATAACAGAATAAAAACATACAGGTCGAATTGTAAGCTCCTCCTTATTAGAATTCGGTTAAATACTTTTTAACCTAAAAAAAAGGAATATATTTTACGCGGGTGGAAATACGATGCCCAGATAAAATGTGGCCCTAGAATTTTTAAGATCAGAACAGCTTTGCTTGCACAAACATTATATTTTTATAATATTAATAAGTATACAAGCATGTAATTATTTTATATTTTTTATCAATATGATGAAATGGCCTTACTGTCTCGGAGCCCATTAGGAAGCATGTTCAACCATAGCCGTGAGGTGGGTTAGATGAGAATGTTAATGGGATTTTCCTATCTCTTATAACAGTCCGAAGATGTCTCACCTGCCTCGGAGATCGCGTTACGCCGCGCGCCAACAGTCCTGGGTCTGATTTGTGTCAGGTTTTGCCGGCCCAATTATAACAAGAGTATGAACGAACGTATAGAGCACTTGTGCCTTTCTGGGCATTATTATTCTATTTCACCACCTGACAGTATGTCATTCTCGACTTTGATTTACAACGATCCGTTAGGTACTATTTTCCTTTTTTTGTGGAGGAAAGTTTTGGAGTAAAAGAAAAAATATTTCATATAAGTAATACTGGGCGCTGTATATTTGTACAATAAAGACATGATCCGAGCAACGGGTATTAGATCGCTCGTGATACAAAGGATCTGGCAGCGCGGGTATTACGTCCACGAGAGGCATTATTCGATACCTTATTGTGCTTGTGCTCGGACTGAAGATGCTTTAATTGTGACCTGTTGTACACAAAGAGATACTATATAAGAAGGATTAGTAGTGAAGAAACACTTCTGTACATGCTTGTTACACAATACTTTGACAAACAGCAACACATTGAAATTAAGGTACTCAGCACTAATCCTAACACTTTGTTTTATATTTACTTAAGTGTGTCTAGAAGTTTCCAATTATGTAATTTCTATATAAATTAAGTAGGTTTATCTAATTTGATCCTTATGTTTGAAAGCAACCACTATTATGTACAACCTTAAATAGAGTGTTGTGTAAACCACGCGCGGTGGGTAACTTTAAGAGGGTTGTAAGGCTCATAAACAAGATTGTTACACGCTTTTAACGACGTAAACTTGTTATTGTTGAGTTATATCCTCGCAACAATTTAACACCACTTTAACAATTGGACTAATATGATTTAATTTACAGATTTATGTGTAACGCTAATTAAACTTAACAGCAGCGATGTCGCCAAGGCGCCATGTTGTTGCGAACTTTTTTAGTGGGCGTTCTTTTCATTCTTGAGCTCCAAGCCATCCATAGGACCGATGGCAAGGTGTAAATGCGTTTCCCCCTAAAAAAATCATATTTAACATGCACTTGAAAATTAACATGAAGTTATATAACAATAAACTAAGAAACTTTAGTTTCACGATCAACGGTCTCTTTCATAAGTATAACCGTCTAGTTCTTTGTCTTTCTTGATTAAAAAATATAGTCAATACACTATAACTTTGAAACTTTGTTACCGGTACCGGTGCGTCAGAATAATATGCATGAAATAACAACCAAGATTACTTACTATTGTAATCCCAACGAAACTGGTTTTTTAGCCGAAACCGAAACCGAAATTTCGACCTGAATCTTAGTTTCGGCCTAAATACTAATTCCTATTATTTAATAAAGTCTATTGGATTTTTTAAAAAAATATTTTAATATTTTAATTTGAATAAACACAATTAAAAGGTGTTAGAGCCGTTGCTACATTGCACCATCCATAGCTCATACAATAATAAAACCGGAGTAAAGTGATGCGGATTTGATGACGAGGAGTGCTATGCACGAGCCTATCCTCTGGTTGTCCATATGTTTGAGTGTTGGTAGGCGCCTTCTAGTGATCTGTTCAACCCTATGCTATATAACAAGCTGGTCACGAATTGTTCCTAGTCGCTACGTATCGTTCGTTCACATCATGGGTCCGATAATAGAATGGTAGAAGTTAGTAAAATTAATTAGTATCAGGAAGTACCATGCTACATTACAGCGGAATTGGGCTGATACGACTGGGGGATACCTCTAGCTTACGTGCCACCGCCGTAGAGTGGCAGCTATGTTGTAGCGTTTCGTGCGGCTTGTGGGTAGTCAGTGGCCCATTGGAGGGGCGGAGGAAAAAAGGCCAACGCCTCTGCGCGACAAAAATAATGAGGATGACAGTTGGCGTTGGTAGTGTCAAAATCCTTCCGTTGCTCGTTTGCCCCCCTATACTTTAAAGGAAAAAAAATAATCAGTGATATATGAGAGATTTTTCTAATTTTAAGACATCTTCGTTAGGTTAGGCTATTATCATTATTTCTACTGTAAGTAGACACTTTTTCAAGAATATCATCATATAAATAGAACAATAAATTGCCTCACCTCACGGCGTCAATTCACCTACCAAGACCCATTTTGTCATGTAGAGCAGGGAATAAAGGCAACTCCAAAGTCAACGCAATCAAAAGAGTTGCAACTTATATTGATATTTACTTTCACGAAGTTACTTAAACCTACTCTATAGATTCTGATTCTTGATACTTGTCAACGAATTTTCATTCTTCAGTTCACATCACAAAGTAGGGACTTTGACTAGAATTTTATCGTCATCATCTTATCAAGTTTCTCGCACCGATGTAGTAATTTGTGATATAACAATAAAATAATGATTCCAAACGATAATTTGATTCAATATTATGTACATTAATTACGAGTGTTGCCTGCTTCGACGTTGTTCATAACTCACAATGCGCGAATAAGAATAGTTTAACCGAATTCAAAAATACAAATTTGATATTTTATTACTCTAAAATTCAAGTTAAATGTTGAATGCTAAGTTTTATCCTGTCGAAACAATTATATAACTAATCATTTATTTGTAAAACACAATCTCAAGTCGCCACGACCGGCTGCCACTAAATATAGCCATAAAGTTAACCGTATAATAGCACCCAAACACGGAGTTAAGGCGAGGCCTATAGGATAGCCCTATTTTTGTCCGAAACCGAAACTAGAATTGTTGCTGAAAACAAAACCGAAACAGAAAGTCAGTCGGATTTCATTTATTATAATATAGGAAAACCTCAATCCTTTTAAAGCCAAGGCGAACAAAGAACATTCAGAAAAAAAACGAGTGGCGCATATTACCTGGGGATGATAATATGAGTATTATAAGGCTGTGTATGTTCCTGGCCGGTGATTGCGTGAAATGTGTTCCCCCTAGAACCTCCAGTACCAACGTCGCCAGTCGCGATGTAATTCCCAACTTTTAACAAATGGAAGACATTATCGCTTCGCCTGACCTTTGTAAATTCACAGTGAACAAAAGTTGGCAAAAATTTAAAGCGCTTATAGAAATGGAAATAGAAATATATTTATTCTGTGCTTCACGACACTACAGAAAAAGTAAACATAGTATACAAAATAAAAAGAAAAATGAAATACAGTAGGCACTTAGGTATAATTAATTGTTATGATGTCACTCGGCATACGATGGAGAACGTAGATTCACCGCTACCGATTTACAGTGACCTCCCAGGGTTAAGACGGAAGGCAAAGACAACTGACACGTTCAAATAATTATTTGCATTACAAAATCAATATAAAACACATTATATTATATATAAATACATAATATACATACATCTACATGCACACACAAGCATTTAGGTACGGAAACAACTATATTATGGCAATTGTGTTGTGTTTGTAATAAGTTATAACAAACTTCATAGCGATAGAAATATTCAGTATATACGCTCACCCGATTTACAATTAACCATTCTATTCGATAGACAATGTCACTACAAATGTGTGATTAGGTAGGCTTGTGGATAAGGAACAATTCTTCTATGGGAGCCTGCAGGCCCAGGGCCAGACGACGATTTGAGCGCATGGGATAGGGTTGCGTCACGAGTTTCTGTATATTATAATAAATTATGTTTGTGTGAAAAAATTGGAGATAAATTAAATTATAGGTTTTTCCAACGAGATGTGTGCGTCTTATTCGTAGTAATTAGTAGGTCGTAACATTGTAAAGGGATTGTTTGCCCCTATTATAGTGACCATCGATATAAGGTTAGTATGCATTGATTTTATGCTTTATACCTGTTTTCGTATTTATTAATTTAATTTTTTCCAGAGATCGCACAGGTGGTGGCAGATTATTCCACCACTTTGAGGCCATGTTGCGGAAACTACCCCGAAATGTTGCCGTTCTGTGAAGCCGCGTAACGAGCAGGTATGCTGAACCTCACGTGGTCAGAGCGAGCTGTTTGTCGCAAGCCCACTGAAGTTTGTCGAACAGGTATGGCGGTGTTCGATACCTAATGACGCCTGATTGTAGGGCGACGAAGTGAAGTAGTCTTCTTTGATCTATTCGAAGTACCTTGGCGCTATTGAGAAATGGTGAAACATGTTCGCGTGGTGGGATATCGAAGCAGTAACGGCCGCAGGCATTTTGTATTTTTTGTATAAATTTTTTCAATCTAGAAAGCAGGCAAGGTCCGATGACCGCGTCTTCATAGTTTAAATTAGACAGAATTAATGATTCGCATAATTTTATACGCAGGTCAGTAGGTAAAGATTTTTTTATTTCATATAGAACTTTTAGGCTATAAAAGCAATTGGCTGGCTTCCAAATTTCACATTTTCATCCTTCCATTCGTATTCCTATTTCTGCCTCCGCCACTCGGTCATTTTTGTCATCCAATATTTTGATGACAGGACAATTTTCCATATTTGAGTTTTCAGGTTAAGTATTACTTTTATTCGGATTAAGTATTAACGTGTTATCCTCAGACCAGGTAGCAATACGGGATGAATCCTATTATGTGCTTTCGCAATTGAAGTGTTTCGCAACACCATCTTTATTGCTGTAAAAAGGAACCTTTATAAGCTGTACAGACATAGGTCAGAGTTAAAAAATGTCAGCACTAACTTGTATTATTTACCACCTGTTTTAAAATTCTTTTCTCATTGGACATATACAGGTAGTCATGTTATACAGCTAAACATGATGACTAAATCGTTTCCTACCTACTAACCTATTTCCTGTTTTGGGGGAAGTATTTTTTCATGATGTTCAAGTACTTATCGTTCGAGTTTTTTATGGAAGTTATTCAGATGATAAAAAAGATGCTTGAAGTTATTATAATAAACCATATAACAGGCATCACAACTCACTATCAAATATATGAAAAATAACCAGCAAAAAAAGGTCCGTGCCTTTAAATTTCTAAAGTTTTCGCTCTTAATCGACAACTTGGTTAGACAAGGTAGAAAGCTCCTCAGGGGCTGTATATATGCTCTACTGTAAATCAAACACACGCTCTATGAAACAGTGTAATAATTGTTCTAAATACAGTTTTATCGTATTCTATTCTAAAATGTAGTGCCTTTCCTTGTGAGATAGGCTCCACGATTTTGGAAGAGTCCGGGCCCTTACGGGGAAGTAGCCAGTCGCTCAGGTGCCCTGATGTGCCAGAGCCGGGGCACCTCAGTATAGGCTAACGCGGTGTTTTAGTGGGCATTCATCTGCGAGTCCTCACACTGATCGGATCTCACCCGTAAAAGCATCTCTCCGCGAAATAAAAAAAAGAGTGCCACTCCAGAATTGCTTTAAATTACCTTCGGTAGTCATTGCCAGTTTCTAACTTGTTTCTAACTAAATTTTATACGACACTGATTAGTCAAATGGAACAATGTCAACTACTAACCTGTATAAGAAGTGGCAGTGCTATATATGACGGTTATATTTAGTGTTTTTTTTCCAAATAACAACGACTTTAAATATCGATTCAGCCACATAAAGTCCAAAAAAGCATACATAAGTAAAAAAGATGAATGCAGGATATGAAACATGTGATCCTGCATTCGTCTTTTTTACGTACTCCAACATTATGCACGAGAGCTCAGCGCCATTTGCATTCTGAGCGTTTACTTTACTTTAAAATTAGTCGCAGTCTGATAAAGTCTCTGAAAATATAACCATTTAATGCCAACTTTGTATTTTTATCTTTCCACATGAACTTTCTTAGTAAATTTGTATAAAAAACTTGTTTCGTGTCAAGTTTTACGACAACGATGATTTAAATATGTAAGCTTGTAAAGTTTTTAATATTATTATCATTTTTCATAGTATAATCCTTTGTAACCCAGCAAAGGCGCAATCTGAGCCTTTTGATGACTACCGACGCCCACAGACATCTTTCCACAAATCACAAATCTTTCGCGTTTATAACATCAGAAGGATGTATCACAACTATACACAAAAAACTCCGACATTGGATATGTTTAATCTTCTGAAACGCTAAGCAATACTTTTATAGGCCACATTTTAAATACTCTGAAGAACAAAACGAGTAAGAAAATTGTCACCCCGCTTAATATCGTACTTCCCTGAAAAGTATGTTAAACTACCGTTTAAGCGTAACAAATTCTGTTTTATCAAAACCGCTAATGGGGAAACTCACGTCGCATAGGAGGAGGTAGTGCCATGCATGGTGTATGACCTCATCCTCTATCCTCCGATGAGATACAATTGGGCCGGCACGACCGTCGAGGTATCTTTCGCTCACTTGATACCGTCGTAAAGTGACAGTTTCGTGCGGTTTGTGAGAAGCCGGTGACTCATATTAGGGTGATAGGAGGGCAACGCATCTGCATAGTAAAAATAAGAACGTCCATGGGCCTCAGTAGTCATTAAAAGGCTCCGATTGCTCGTTTGCCCTCTTATGCTGTAAGAAGAGGTGTGATGTTACAGTTCGTGGTAATCAACACTTACGATTTAACACATTGCATTAGCATAATGCAGTAACGTAGTGCAGTAACGCAGTACAGTAACATAGTTCAGTGACGCAGTGCAGTAACACAACTCAGTAGCACAGTGTAGGAACAGTGCAGTAACACATCGTATTCAAACAGTACAGTAACACAGCTCCGTAACCGTGCACATAGATAAGTCAATTTGTACACGTTGTATTAATTGCCAATTAAAAAGAGCCAAGTTGCATCTCAAGCGTGGAAGCAAACACTGACTTGCCATCCTTTCCAGGCACCATTTCTGCGTATTTTGATCCTCCCGTTTGAGGAGCTCTGAGTAGGTTTGGAACACTGAAATTATCACCTAGTTAGATATTACTCGGCCGTTGACTTGGATGTGTCAATAAGTGAATGTGCATAAATGATGTTCAATGAAGTTACATAGAATCTAATTGTATTATTAAGGAAATCGCAATAAATACGCTTACACTTGGCTTTGTTTAGAGATTTCAATACAGAGGAAACAAGCAGCTTCAACGAGACGTGGCTAGTTTTTATAGGATGTTTCTGATGTCCCACGATATACCCTTTCTGCAATATTCTTATTCTCATAAGTTGTGGGTTGTCAAATATAACCTTGTTACTGTTACTATCTTTATAGTACAAGGAAAAAATTAGAAATCCTTTCGAGGACTACCGATACATACATATATACATCCACAATATTGTCATGCATTTATGATCTAATGATGTCTAAATAGACGAGACTCGTAGCCTTTTTACGACTACTGACGCCCATGAAGAACACAAGCATAATTACTATGTCGATGCATTGCCTTCCTTTCCACCTCCCATAATGGGCTACTGGCTACTCACAAACTACATAAAACGAGATAGCACAGATGTCACTTTACGCTGGTGTCCTGTGAGTAATGGGTACCTCCCCGGTCGTGCCGGCCAATTCCGGCGCAATGAAGCATGGCACTACCTCTTTCTAACAAATCGACTGTACAGTTTTGATTAATATTAAGCAATTCGCAAAGGAATACGACATCAAACTAACCGAATTTGGACGGATAAGAAAATACAGTGCAAAATAAAATGTAGGCTACATTATCAGTCACAGTGTATTGTACGGGTTTTCTCCAAAATGTGTGTATTGCTCTGTAATATTTATTTCAAAATGAATGATGTAGCTCTAACCGAATTTCGGCCACGGCGGCTATCTCTATAGAGACTAGCCGACTGCGCAAGTCATACACACAAGGGTGTGCGCAGGCTCAAGTGCACTCCCTGTTCCCTCATTATCCTGCTCCGATGGGACGGCAACCGACACGACCGGAGAGAAATCAGGTGCAGGACTGACGGCTTATCATGCTCACGGGGGTGTAACACCGCCAACTTCCTGACTTCGGACTGTTATTGGTGTTATGTACAATATGTGGGTAGGTAGATAAGTTATTGGATAACTTTGCATAATACGGCCTGGCAATATAAATGGGGATACAAAATAATAATACTGGGCACGTTGCAAAGTGTAATTTTAAAGGAGGTTCTCGAGGGACATCCCGGTATCGTTAAAATGAAACAGATAGCTCTTAACTACGTGTGGTAAGTGACGCTAGACTGGACATCGAGCGCACGGAGCGCGCGTGCGGGGCGTGCGTCGCGGTGTGGCCCGCGCCGCCGCCGGCGGCGCTGCGCTCGTGGCCGTGGCCGTCCGAGCAGTGGACGCGCCTGCATATCGATTATTTGGGAACTTTTAACAACAAATATTATGCTGTAGTTATCAACGGTAGCACATCCGATGAGAATGATGTTCGCAAGTTTTGGATTGCCGAAAAGAATTATTAGCGATAACGACCCAGTGTGTACGTCGATAGCATCGAGCACACTCTCACGGCTCCATACTATCCCTCAAGTAACGGTGCGATAGAAAATACAGTATGATCGGTCAATAGAGCCTTAAAAAGGGCTAACTTAGAAAACGTAGATAAGTATATCGCTTTAAGTATATTTTTTTTGGTACCGAAACACCGGGCACTGCACGACCAGCGGTGGCGCTGCTCGGCAGACGGCTCCTGGTCCTCGAGCGACAGCGCGCCAGCGAAGGGCGCCGCAGCACGCCCGAGAGGAGTGCGGCTTCCGGAGACGTGGTGCTCATTAGGGACTACTCCAGGCACCATAGAAAGTGGGCAAGTGGGCGGAAGGAGTGGTAATTATTATTAAATAACTCATCGTGTCCAGTTACCTACTCTGTCAAATAGTGAGTGATAAAAATCTTAAATCACGATTTTCACTCACTAAAATTGAAGGCACCGCCAGTCCTAAATAAAGCGTCGACGTAGACGACAGTGGCGAGACCGACCGCCTGACGTGTAGGGCAAGTTACCGTGTGTGCCTGAAGGTCGTGTCCGACGGCAGGCGGCGATGCAACGTTTGGAAAAATAAATAGCATAATATAATAAGTCACATGGACCCCTCGTAAACATTTTAGTATAGCTAGTGTATACACATTGCAAAGATGTGAATATCCTAATATTACATAGGTACTTAGTGTATTAAAATGTGTTAAATGTTAAAGAAACTTTCATGTATGTCGTATTATGTAAGTTGTTACTGCTACTACAATATTGTGAGTGTATCTTGTGTTTAAAGTCATTAGCAGTACTTAACGTGCTAAAAATAACGTAATGTAAAACTATCAATATATAATATAATATATATTTATGTGCCATCAAAAGAATAGCTATTTCCAGTTTGTTATTAGTGTGTTACTAGTGATGTAAGTATAACCTTTGATCTTTGATATGTAGGTATTATATACTCTGCTTTATGTATTATTTTTGATGTAAGTTTTATAGCAGTAATTTTGCATCTATAGTTAGTAATAAGCAGGGAGGTGTTATGTACAATATGGGGGTAGGTAGAATGTTTATGTCAATGAATCAGTCTGCTGCGGATCTTCGTCTTTCCTCGACATAACAATTAGAAATTAAAAATCCCAATAACACTTTGGTACGACCAGTCACTTGTACCCAGGACTTCACAACTGTGGCAGACCATGCCTACAGCTAGACCGCGAGGCAGTCAAATGAATAGTGTTGTGTAGTATGAATATAATATTATCAACGAACAACGGAAAACATGATTCTGATTTCAGGGATTTTTTTTTCTAATAAACATTTCTGTTCAAAGTAAAATGATCAAAATCATCAGTGCTTCTACCAGTAGGGAGACCATTACGGACAAATAAACAAACAAACGTTGCAGGTGTTGCAGCCAGAAATTGCAGTAACGCGTGGCCCATTTAGACGCCGTTACAAAGATGCAGAGCATCATCCTGTTCTACACTATATAAATTTACTAAAAACCAACACAGAAACGAGTTACTTATTTCACCTATTCATTAAAGCCGTGTTCTATATATAAATTCAAATTATTCACGTAAAACCTTCGTCTTGTCTCAACAAAAACTTTTCCTTGGATGCCACAAAGCGTACAGGAAGGTATGCTAATGCGATGCAAAATATCCGGGGACGTATAGAATTTACGTTCATCCAAACACGTTTGTCTCGTGTTCTCTGAAGACAGACAGTAAGAGTGATTCCTTCTGTCGACATTAGGTTGAGTGCTGACTAAATTAGCTCCTAAGCGCTGAGTACTGATTGGATTCTTTTTGACTTGTGACTTGTGTCCCATCATAATTTTTCAGCCCAATTTCACAATTCAATTATAATGTTATCAATAATTTTGAAAAAGCTTAATGTTTGTTTCTATTGATTGTTAATTACTTTTGTTTTAGTAGAGGGTGCAGGTCAAAAACACTTATGGTAGCTTAGAAAACTTAGATTCATTCATCATGCCATTCAAACTGCAGATTCATTAAAAGATGTGCAACGTTTTAACATATTATATGTCATAATAGTGAGTAGAAAACTAATGATGACCATATCGATTATATTTATATCCCTATGGTGTAAAGATTCCCAAAAACTTTAAAGTTTTAGTCACTTAAATTTTGAGGGACTATCCTAATGAACCCCTCCCCACCTCCGCATAAAAAGCTCATATTTGGTGGAGGAACTCTATATTTATAAAATATGCATACCACTTACTGATTAATCACGAAACCTCAAAAACTATAACAACTACAAACTTGGAATTTGGCAAGTAGGTTCCTTTTTTCTAGTGTAGAGATCAGCTTATAACGAACTTTATGAAACGCCAGCGTTAAGGATGCGTTTTTGAGTGTAGAGTTCATGGGTGAAACTGCGAGGGTCTGCTAGTTATACTATGAGCCTGAACTCTAGGTGAGAAAATACCAACCTATGTTTTTCGGAACAATTTTATAATGTTGTGATGACACATAACAAAACCTCGTAAGTCACAATTATAGTTTTGATGTTCGTTAATCCGAAGAATAAACCGGCTGAGTGGCAGAAATGTGAGGATTGCTAAATTAGTACGAAAGCTCCTCTGGCTTCGCGTAATATACTTGCAATTCTTATACCAATACGCAAGTTTGATTAATCGAACGCAATAAAGTTCATAAATTTCGCTTCACTTGGATTGTTCTTCCTCTTGTATACTATTATATGCACAGGTTGACAAGTGAGACATTCTCTTGAATCATAAATGTAAAACATTTCAGTTGGTAAAGTAACTACGCGGAAAACTTAAAGGGACTAAAATTTATTATGGTCACCGTAGTATCACGGTGCAAGCGCATATTCTATGACGTCATCTGCCATCTTAGTAATGACCCAATCGTCATTGCTTATCATTATAACAAGTCACTCAGAAATTTGTAGGATACTATTGTAAAAAAGGTACTTATTTTAATACATAATTTGGATGAAAGTTAAGAATAGAATACCCTACTGTAGTGATGAAAGTGACTCACCAGTAGCCTGCATATACCCGTATTTCCAACTGCAAGGGGATGTGAATGATTTACGAGTATAAGTTCAAAATTTCATAACATCAATTCTACGTTTGAATTCATATCATAACATTAAATTAATCTCTTTAATTAAATAATATAAATAACTGGTGAAGTCAGCTCTGCTGTCGAGTTGGTTTTTTAAATATGGTACCTAGCGTTTTTTATAATCGACTCATATTTGGAAATGGAAAAAAAAAAACAACAAATACATTCCTCTTTATTTCCATTATCTTGATATTTCGATTATTTTGATCAAAGGGATTTGGGGCAAAACAATTTGATTTTCTTAGCATATAACTGAGGAGCAATTTAGTGTCGGAGAGCTTCCTCAATATTATACACGAGCGCTTAGTTACAAGGAACGTAAACGATTTGCCGACTGTTTCCTATTAGCTCCCCGACTGTTATGTTTAGAAAGGAATATCAACTTGATGTGTGTCATTCAAGTGTATCGTATTCGCATAAAACGACCTCCTAAACATACGCAAATAAAACTAGAAAGTTATATAACATTCAGATACTTGATTCAACATTATCAAACATATTTCAGTAATTCAGTTAATAAAAAAATTTAAGAGTTCCATTCCTCAAAAGAAAGTACAGAATGCGGAACCCCTAAGTCACTTTGTTGTCTGTACGCGTCATTTTCCCCACATACCACCACTTCCGGCGCTGGTGACGGGCGACGGCGCGTAAGTGTGATTTCCAATGTAAACGAAATAAAAACTGATACACAAGTTCTACTATATTCATGTCCTTTGTAACTGTTAAAATTGATTTAATGAAAACGCATCTGCTGTTTATTTGGAAGCGCCTCGCGGCGACATGGTTCTGTGCTCTATACTGTAGTGTATACTAGTATTACATTCTCTTTGGTAGTGTGCGTGAAATGTTACACGTAGTAGTGTGTGCGAAATGTTACACGTAGCAGTGTGTGCGAAATGTTACACGTAGCAGTGTGTGCGAAATGTTACACGTAGCAGTGTGTGCGAAATGTTACACGTAGCAGTGTGTACGAAATGTTACACGTAGCAGTGTGTGCGAAATGTTACACGTAGCAGTGTGTGCAAAATTGCCGGACGAGGGTAGAAATATTTCCTGCATAATTGCCTGTCCCATTGCGAAAGGCCTACTCGTTTAATTGTAACGGTTTGACAGTGTAAAGGGTGTAAGGATGTGCATAAGTTTCTAATTGCAACTAAGGAACCAAAATTTTAAATTAATCAAAATATCTTTAGTGCAACTTGAAGAATAATTATAATAGGTGTATCCGTGTCCCACATTTTCACCCGTGTAAAGTGTGCGCCAAGAACAGGATAGAATATACATTATTTATTTTGCGCTAAAAATTAAATTTGTGTTATTCGAAATCGTAACTTACATTTGTGTCAAATTTGAGTCCGTTTAGTCGTTTTCGCACAATGAAATTGTTATGTTTGTGCACAGTACATACACATCTAGGTCATGCGCGCCCAAATTGGCTGCACTGTAGCGTGGCAGCAAAACGCTAAAACTTAAACTTATTTTATTGACTTCATATTATGCCAAGTCCTATGATGTTTTAATAGTTAGTCACACGACTTTAGTCTTGAATATTGCTCCGAACTTAAAGCAATAGTTCGTGAAGGCCTTTATCATTTATTAAAACTTTTTATTAAATATAAAACACCAGGAGACTGGTAATCTTAGGCTTTTCTGTCCAGATTTAAAAAATTTAAAACTAGCATTAAAAAAAGTTGCTAAAATACTGCTTAAGTTATTTAGATTTACGTGACTGCTATTTACAAATCCTATGCATAATTCTATAATATAAATGTTGTACGAACAGGAAGAGCAAAAGCACAAGTCCATTCTTCTGTTCTTTGCAGCGTGCAGGACAAAAATTATATAGTGAATAACACCAGGTATACTTAAGACGATGTCAATGTGTTTCAAAGCATAGTCACGAAATTTATAGTTATTGTGCGCCACCGTCCTAAAGTTATAATAAAACTGGCCAAGTGCATGTCGGGCTACACGCGGTGTAGGGCTCCGTAGTTTAACAACAGCTTAGTTCGAGTCTGTTTTGTTAGCTAAGACTTTCGTATCATACTCTTTCTAAAGTGGAAACTTAATTTGATTTACCATGTGAATCCTTAGTTGATCATGTATCTTTGTATCGGAAATCTTAGATTTTTTGAGATGTGGATTTGGCTTTCGAGTAAAATATATTAGGTTGATTATTACTCGTAAAGTTCTAAAGCGCACTTAGTCGTGATAGTCCTCTTTTTAATTTCGTTATTCTCAAGTACTTACCGTCGTGACGTTTGAATTTCGAATAACAACCGTTTAGCTGGCAGATGGGGGTGTAGGAATTATAGACACTATGTACCTTCTCGATGTTCCGAAGTCCACTGGGATGCGCTTAAAACGCAGTTTCATCCCGCTCTGATGTCTACATGGAATCAGCCAGTGTTTCCGGACCGATATTTTGACATGGAGATCTTCCAGAAGAGCAACACATGTGTGAGACCTCCCTGTTGTGGGTGTGTATGGGCATTGGTGATCACTGATCTAATGTTTGTTTGACTTCTGCTTGTATTTACTCAAGTTAAGTGTTTCGACATGGATCGTAATGAAAACAAAATGGTGCGTAGTAAAGATAGCTAAAGCGCGCAAGACATGCACGGGCCAAGCCCGCTTGGGTGCAGAACTACCTACTACGAGCAGTGCTCTGTGCGCTCAACTTACAAGGACTCTCCTCCCCGCGCACTTGTTATCTTAGACACTTGGCTAACTACGTCCCGCGGCTTGTGTGACACAAGTGATAGAACTAGCTCCATTCCGTTGGCAGACCATCCAAAGAAATTGAGCTTAAAATATAGAGGATGTAATTGAATTGGTCACAATTCGTCAGTAGGTATGACTAATTGGTCAGCCTTACTGCTCCACTCACACACACTCACAGTCCACTCATCGTTCATCTAATTGGTCACGAATAAATCCTGCTTGGGCGACATTTAAACATCAGTCTTTATCAGCAATTTTAGTGTGCATTGTTTTATAGCGGACTTTCTGAAGAAATGTCACATCGCTACAAGTAACTATACTAATAGGAGATGGCTTTTATGTCATTTCTGTTGTTTTAGGGGACCATCGAAGCGTCACTCTTTATAGTTCTAATTAATAAGGAATTGGCCATAATTGGTCAGTCAGTATATTGCATAAATTGATCTGTGTAACTGTAGCTTTAGCAAGCAATTTCTTGTACTGCTTTTTCAGCGGACATCTAAGGAATTTCTATAAGTGGCCCGCCAACGGAACAGATAACTTGAGCATAAAATTATTATGTTTTGAATCTTTGTCATCAGTAAGAGCTAGTGCTATGCTGTATTGCAGCGGAACTGGGCCGGCACCTCTCCGCACGGATAATACCAGCGTTGCTGTTTTACGGATTGTGAGTATCCGTTGGCCTATTGAGGAGAGAAGGTAGGGAGCATATACGGATGTTCCTAGGCGCAAGTACTTATTGATATTCTCCGATATCTCGTTTGTCCCCCTAAAATAAAATAAAAAAACTATAAATAAAGACCAATTTAGTGCAATTTGGAATTTGTGTAATCCTTAGGATCGTACCATACAAATTCCAATATTTATTATTAGCTACAATCCTTAAGATTGTACGTAAGGATATCGATCATATTAATTGATTTCGAGAAAAGTACTTTTGTTGTAGTTTCTGATCTACAACTGTGTCAAAATTCGACCGAATCTGTACGGTACTTTTCGCTTGAAAGACTAACAAAGATACATACAAACTTGTGCACTTATAACATTATTAGTAGAACCAGTGTGATTAGCAAGGGAAGCGACGACGAGCCACGGTGATATAACCTCGCGTTTATCTAATACCACATCTATTATACAACCGGGTCCTTTCACAATAGCAAAGGGGAAATATTAGTTAAACGCCCGCCACTCGTGTACGCTGTGCGCGTTAAGAAATATAATTTTCTAAATGAAGAACATTAGATACGCCATGTCTGTCGCTTAAGGTCTTATATTGTGACCGTCTACTAGCGCGGGAGGTTGTCTCAACATCTGTTACGCTACTTCCTCTTGTAGTTTTGATAGATACAGTCCACTGTGGCCACGGTTAGCCTATAACAATCGATGCAATTTCAAACTTTTCTACTATTCAATAAATATTGTCATGTTTTCATAGACGCTCCAAGGATCTTTTGACGCTACAAGCATCTTTTGACACTAAGAAAATTTAAAATTTTCTGATTTAGTTTTTGTAACTTTCAGCCCAGGTATGATATATCGTATTTATTTGAGCCAAGTGTCACGTAACAACGAAATGACGATTATATATATTCTTTATGTAATCATTCATCAAGATGTAAAGAAATAAAATAATAGTAGACATAACATACCATATAAATAAAAATCTCGTGTCGAAGTCCTCCTAGGCTGCTCGACCGATCTGTACAAGAATGGTAAATTGACAAAGATACAAGATACATGATTTCATACGCTACTGTCATTCTGAAGTATGATTGTACATCAACATATTTTATTGCAACCACATGATTTTAAGTCATTTTTACAATGCATAGTTTTACATTGTGCAGTTTTTGAGACGGACGAATTTTAGGCGCTGACAATGCTTCTCAACATAATGGTCAGAGATACACTTTAGTTTTATAGTATTGTAGTAAGCTACGTCATTTAATAGCTTTGTTTAAATTGAATGTCTTTTGTTATAGAATAAACCAGTAAAACACAACTAGACGGACCGGCGCGCGGTATGACAAATTCGGTACAATACTCTTCGTTCACGTTTTTGGCGCAAAATGGATTACTGCGACATTAATTATAAACTTTTGGATAAGACTCATCGAGAATAATTGTTTGGACTCACAAATTAAAGATTTTCTCCAGACATTTACACGAGTTCGTACTAGTTAACTTTTTGATTGAACGCCTTTATAAACCTTAACATTATAATTGTACTCGTACTAACAAAAGTGGGTAACTAAATGTGATTTTAAAGTATAATATTAATACTTTAAAAAAATAATGGCAGATTAAATTGTAACAGTTCGTTTCATCTTTTTGATTAAACTTATATAAAGACAGTTTATGGTAGGTAGGTTTATCGTATGTACATACGCTATAGATTTTTAATGCATGTAGAGATATGTACACACGATGTAAAGTGGCTATGATCTATGCTTTCTTTGCGGGTGGGTAAAAGACGAGGAAAAGTCATTTGCAAATAGAAAAGTTCAATCATCAATTTTTTGATACAATGAGACATTTCTTATTCTCACAAAACCTTTCATCATTTGATGATGAATGATGATGATTTTCCAGGCTCATTTCCGAATTTCACATACGCAAGTCAATTTTAATAAAGTCTAAAATTTCACTACTTCAAATGTTGGCTTTATTTTATTTCGATTGGCCACATTTTGTTGCTACTCAAATTCAACTTATAAAAAAATTATCGTCTTCAATACACAACATATAAATAGAAGTTAAAGTTAAGGAAATGCTCTGTTAAATGCTAACAGCAAAGACTGTACAGGAATCTTGTCTAAAATAACATAAAAATCTGGATTATAGAAAACATAAAGAATATCTCTAGATTCTCATAAAAAATGTTATTTATGTCGAAAAAATGAATGGTTCTCTTGGCATAAATTTATTAGATATTTTAGGAGTATAATATTTTTACCATTAGAAAGGGCAAAAGGTTAGGTGTTTATAGGGATGATGTACAAAGCACAAGGCTCGGGGTATGTACAGATTCATTTCCTTTCTGATTCTCGTCTACCGTAACAATTCAACAGCACAACCGTCATTCCACGCCATTTGAGCTAGAAATCTCGGTCGTGCCGGCCCGATTAGGTTACATTTTAGCAGTGTCACTACCTCGAGTCTGACAATCATTATCATCTATCATCTGCTGATGATAGAAGCTCTTCGTACACTGCTTTTATTGAACACAACGCAAAGTAGGATTTTTACTCTACATAAAATCGTTTTCAGCCTTGGGCAGCTTTATTCTATTTAGAACACATGAATTTAGACTTCGTGTGCTAAGGACCGATAGCTCTGTTCACGTTACAAATGTCATAAAGCTTTTTCACTTTTGTTTGTTTGAGATCGGTTGTTTCTGGAACGACAATTCGTTTCAAAATGGATAGATTGTTTTGTTAATAATAATTCGTAAGGAACATTTTAGGATATGTAACATTTTATTTCGATTCCCATCTGTGATGTTTAGATTGTTCTCCGCAGGGACTTATAGGTAAGAATCCCACGTAACAAGGTTGCCGCTATTCCTTCATTTAAGGCCCGGGTATCCTGTTGTAGATTTCCTGTGTTACAGAAAAAGACAACAGAGGACCGGAGTTACGCCGTTGAAACTGTTCCGCGATTCGAGTAATCTATAAAGATCCTGCCAAAGTTATCGTGTCCATATACTCCAAGAATCACACCATGGTATGCTTCTACCTATATACAGGCTGACTCATCGGTCTGTGATAAAAACGTGTCACCATACATTTTCATAACTTATAGGCATAAAATATTGTAATTGAATTGAATAGATGAGGCTAGAAATACTTTATTCAGTGCTAAACTACTAAGTTACATAGTACATTAATAATTGGTATAGTAACACATCGTTTTATATACCTTTAGTAGTATGAGGAAGCAAAGTAGTAGGAAATTAAGTTAATTAGTGGTAGGAAGTAAAGTATACTATAATACATAACAGATGTAAATTAAATTCAATAATGCAAAGGGATAAAAATAACAAATTTCCAAAGTGATTATTCAAGCGAAAACACCTGTTATCAAACAAGCGACAGATTTATTTAATTTTAATCAACAGGAAATAAGTTAAACCCTCAATCATCGAACCAAACCCGACCATTGTTGCATAGAACTTTAACAAAGCGAACAAACAGCGGAATTATTAATATTCGTGTTGCTTCTGTAAGTAAGGATACCATTTCATTCTATTTTGTTCTAAATGAGGTTCTAAATCTGTTTCAATCAAATTTACTTTGTAAAGTTGAATAGCTTTTATTTGGAGTTAGCATACATATACTAGTGAACTAGTGATGTGGGGAAGTGAGCAGGTTCGAGGTACCTCGTTTAGATAAATCGCTTCTGGCACGAGCGATTTTCACCGCCTTCAAATGTTATTTTGAAAACATTACCAACTTTGTATAGACGACGTTTACTTTACTTTTACTAAAGTAAATTGCTTCTGTATTTATAAACGAAAGTTCTTTCGCGATATTTAATCATATCTTGACATCATATTATGTCACTAATACTTTAATATACTTTAAAATAAAACTAAAATATTATGAATTGCATCCAAATGCATCTGTATGTTTATGATTTTTAACGCAAAAACTATTAAAGATTTAACTAAATTATATTATTGAAATATTATATTAGATTATATATATATACTAAATTATATATATATATATATAAATTATTTTTGGATACATTAAATTTGGAAGAAATATAGAATAAAATCTGGATTAAGTGAAACCCCTATTTTTATACCGAGAAAATGAATCTTTGAATAGATTCACGATTTGAGAGATCACTTGCAATCGTAGCATTACAGTGTGTGTTAATTCGATACAATGATATAAAACCAATGGAAGCGATTATTCGAAGTGCTTATTCAGTCAATCAATATAAGCACCCTCTCCTCCTATGAGACAATTCGTCACTGCCGCTTAATAATAATATCTGTGGAATTATCACACCACAATAGCCTAGTTCCATAGAATAACACCCGATCAAATCATCACTGAAGTGTTGACTAATTTGGACCCTTCTTCAGAGCTCTGAGTAAAATTACAGTAATTTTGTTTCTTCAATTATTTCTTCATTTAAAGTCATTCTGTCAGTTATATGTTATAAGTTACATGTTATAACATGTAAGGTTGAAGTTCAAGTTTAGTTAGCTGACCCTATTGGCTTTTTACTACGGGTTTTGGTGTTTCTGTTATTATTGGCGGACTTAGCTACTGCTATCGCGGTTACGTCATCGACGCCGTGCAGTACGTGCTCCAGCCGTTGGTAACAGGAGTCGGTTATTAACGTCGGATCGCATTCCGAAGTTTTGAAGATTAATTTGTTTTTGAGGTTTAGGGAGCAGTCAAAGCACTTTTGAGACAGCTCCTTGAAGTGGCTTTTAATCGAGGTCAGGTGAAAGTCACAGTGTAGATCGATGCTTCTCATGCACCAGGGACATCCGGTAGCCATGCGTAAGAATCCATTTCGCATTTTCTACAAACGTTCAATTTGGGTGGGGGAATATGTGCGCGAATGCTGCACTACAATATGACATTTATGTTAATAGTCGTATACGTTACGAACGTATGTTATTTTGATCAATAAATTTCTTAATTCCTTTATTTCTAATTAGTGACGGATATGGAAGTGAGGCTCTAGGAAATCATATTCAGCTTGATTACAATTTTCATTTTATTCAGTGGCCTGACGTGAAACACTAAAGACTCCAGCCAAACCGTAAGATGCATCCGTCAACTGTTTCACTAAGTCTACGCGGAGGAAGTCACGGCATCAGCTAGTTATTAGTATATATTGCCTAGCAGATTAAATACAGTACAAAATTGTTAGCAAATATTTTAAGGTATTTTGAAGTTTAACTCGTTAGGTGTGGAGAGCAGTAAATATCTCGGGCTCTCCGCGCAAACATCGCTGGAACAGTTTCCAGCCAAACTTACAATATTTAACAATTCACCGAAAAGTTGTAGGGGTATTTAAGTCTAATATTCTAATGCCCAATCTTTGATAACTTTATCCTATCAAAGTGACACATTTGCTTTAGGTATTTATGATAACGCAAGCATGTTGTAATCTATAAGAAAATTTAAAATGCTCTCCAGACACAATCAGTTCAATCCAGAGTCAAGCCGATATTTTAAGTCAGTTAAATACACCCAGTAAAATCCACTGAATTAGGTATCGTAATTGAAATAACTTATCGCCGAAATGAAAAATTGAAGCTGGTATGTGCGCATATAATGTTGCCGTTCGTTCCGCTTGAGCCGTTCGGGCGTCTAGCTGTGACTAATAGCTGCGGCGAAGTGAAATATGTTCCACATAGCTGACCGACGACGCGGTAACGTACTGGAACTTTATGTGTAAGATTTCACAACTTTTATTGTAAAAAGCGAATCGATTTTATCAATATCATAAATTCAGAATCTGTTTTATGAATTGCATTCAAGCCAGTGACGAGGCCACTTAAACATCGCGTACGAGCTGTCCCTCTGCTGATATAAAAAAATGATCTATAGAGATTGTATCTATAAATTTTCAAAAAAAATGTGTACTCAATAACGGTCGTAAACAAAAATGGATTGAAAATACGTAAAAAATAAATAGTAAAGAAAACTGTTTATCTAGTGGCTTCCTGCCGCTCGGTGGACGATATTGTGTCCTGTTGCGCCATTTATCAGCGATGATCGATGGCGATAAAGATATAATGTGTTTTTGTCACTGCAAATATCCATGTAGTAGCATACTTCTTTTTTTTTTGGTCATTTGTGAAGGTCTCGCATCCTGTTTTTTCGGACCCGAATTTATGCTATGAAAGTGAAAAAGAGCTCAATACAGCTTCATCGGATTACTATGAGTACTCGTCGGGCCACGAAACTAGGTTTGGGCTCTAAAAGGAGTCTGACCAAGAGACGCATCCCAATATGGACTATGTATTATCATGACCGCGGTATTCCTTATCCCTCGAGTCTGACGTCAAGGGCAGCACGCGCACGGTAGCTAAAATGATCACGGCGCTGACATGAAAGCATTGCTCATGAAGAGGATCATGACTGCGGGCCCCGTACCCACTTTCACCCTTAGACGTTTGGCCTTAGTTTTTGGAAGTAGCACAACTTCTCTTATAGCTTGTCGGTCGCAAGCACACCTGGAGTTCGAAAGAGGAGCAACGTCGTTGCGAATATTCTTTCGCATCAAGTTGTCAGGCTAGATTTGGTCGCATCTAGTCCCTCCTCTCTCTCAATCTAGTCCTCGAGCTCGGGACTCGGCGTGGGCCTGCCAGCTGTCGATGCCTAATCCTAAAGCAATTTAAGTCCTGTCTACGAGAACATTTGAACCGAACCTTTTGATGTCCCACTATTGCTCTACCGCTATATCTATACTGACATTATAATGAGGAAACATTTCATTGTTTGTTTGTTTGCATTCAAAACTACCGGAACGATTAAAATGAAATATCATTAGAATCTTACAATATCTGTGATAAAGATAGGCAAGAAACATTTACTAAAACGTTTTGATCAGTATAAAAACTTCGATAATGTAACCAAATGTGTGAAAAAAATGTGACAGGACAAAGTAAATCCTGCAGGCTTAGAAACGATTGACAACTAGTTATTAAGTATTAACAATTTTTGTAAGAGGTAGTGTCATGCATGGTGCATGACATTACATCCCCCTACGAAACGGAATTGGGCAGGCATGATACAGAACATGTACAGTAGAGTACAGTAAGTGGGCATCTGCTTGTCTGCCTCATAGGCAACAAAAAAAAAAAAAAAACGCGTGTACTCTTAATTACGCACGTGCGAATTTATACTTCTATGTCGTAATATATTGAAAGTAAGTCATATAAATTACATTCTTATTTCTTATCTGTCGGTGATTTCGCGAATTGTTTTACTTTCATTTCCCAAATGCGCCAAGCTCAGTAAAACTTCCGAAAAAGAACAAATACACAACTAATGATGATATTGAAATCAAAATATCGATAACTCATATCATTCATAAGCATTACAGGCCGCTACACACTGTAATGATTAATAATTTGAGGTTAAATATTGCTGGATTTAACGAATTATTGCACTCAAACTCGCAATACATTTAAAATACCATTTCTATTATATTTAACCTCTCGGGTACTGTATAACAGATATTTAAATCGAGCTACGCTCTATTAATTACTGATTCGACTACTTTGCCATAAATGAAAGCAGCATATAATTAAAAGGTTGGGGCTATCTTTTTATTTAATGTTGGATTTCCTGTGGTATTAATTTAGGACCTAAAGTTGTAAGACCATTCATTTACAATTTCAATTTTCTAGTTCAATATAAATATGCTTTGATTATTATTGTTAATATAGGTACGAATATTTTAAATTTTAAAGTTATAAAATGATCTGAATAAAACTCTGTGTATAACAAAAAAAAAAAAAAAAACACATTTTCTTTAACAATAAAACTACTTTTACGGGTTTTATCGCGGCTTATTTCATTATTTATCTTACCCGACGTTTCAGAATATCATTGTTATAAATCTTGTCATTTAAGCTTCGATTAAATACTTGCCTGGTTGGAATTTAAATATACAATTCTGATTACAACTTTTTTAGCCACATTAATTATGTCGTGGTACCTGAGTTTCGGCCATGATTCGGAGTGGTCGTTATTCATGCATTGTCCATGTTGTTGTGCTATGCTGGAATATCTTAATGAATAATAATAATTACCTATGTTGTTTAATCAGGTGTACTTCTAAATTCTTAATCGTATTTTTGTACGGTAAAATTTTTGTTTTCGTATATTCACGCGAATGTTATTCATTGTTGTGATATTTAATGTATTTTATCGCGTTTCTGTAGATTTTCTTGTGGAATTGACAGAATCGCCGTCATGAACGAATGTGTCGAAATGCTTTTGCTATCCTCTTCTAAATAAATTATAGTTTCAGTTTCAGTTATAAATAAATTATATATATTTTTATTTAATCTCCTATGTGAAGATGGTGATGTTACACCCCCATGCCTCGGAGTTCATGTGATGCCGTAGGACCTAGTTGACGGACGTCTTGTGGTTGTCATTATTGGAGCTTTCGTTGCAGTAGGCACCCATTTGGAATCCCGGCGGCCGATAAGCTATTGCGGTTACCGAGCGGTCACGGGGTGGTTGCCTATCCATTCATGCCCTGTGCGAAGACTACTAGTTTGTGAAGTCGGCGTCTCCGTGATGGATCGCGACGTCCTGCCACTACCCAGCCAATCAAAGTGTCAGAACATCCGGGGCCGATTTTGCCTCGCGGCAGCTCGCCGTCGGCATCGGAGCGGAAGGAATCGATCCCTCCACATGAGTGCAGTACGGCGACGCCCGCCGTCGAGGCCGGACCTGCTTTGCCAGGCAAGGGACCACGCTTCAGCCATGACAGGATGTACAAGGACGTGCAGACCTTCAAAGCCAGCCGCTCATTTTTTACTAGAATTGTCAGAAGGATCGTTACCGAGTTCTCGTCGACCTCTTACGCGCGAAGGGCTTCCCGTTAACCTCCTCCTCGTCGTAAGACACATACGACTCCTCCGCCACAGCTTACTGCTATCAGGTCGTCACTTATTGGAGCACTATGTATATGTAGTACCCCAGAAGCATATCTTTAACACATCTCCTCTTTCTTACACAGCACCGACAAGTAAAGATATCTGTATGGGGCTGTTCATACTCTTTTAAAGGCAATGTTTTAAGTAAATTATGTATATTTTACTGTATACATGTTTTAGAAATTTTATATAAGCATTCCTTGAATTCTGATGCTGACTGCACTTTAGGTAGGGAACACACACCAATTTCTTGAACATAGAAACTGCAAAATACTAAAATGTTAACAGCTTGTTCGGCCAAAGCCAAAGGAACATTAGGACGAAAAATGCGGCCACAATATAGTAATGGAGGTGCATTTATCCACCAATTGGCCGCGTCCCCTGCGTTTCCGTTCGTTAGCCGCTCGGAAATGTTCCGGAAAATTGTTGCGATTCTCATAGAGCAGACTGTAGGGAGCAAGAACCGTCAGGCCGATGATATGTACGTTGCACAAAGCGTATTCTGGATGAATAAAATCGCTATACATTAAAAGGCAAACCGCTAACTACTCCAATGAACTGTGACAGCGTGTTTTTTATTCAGAAACGTATATTACTTCTAAATATACCGTTGTTTTATAGTACAAGGGGACATAAACACTCGGAACCTATTGGTGATTACTGATCCGTAGATATCACCACAATTTTTAGGCAAACCGGTAACTCACAAAACGTACTTAACGTGATGGCTTATCTGTGAATATGTGAGCGAGAGATAATTCTCCGGTCGTGTCAGCTGTAATGCAGCATGGCAATCACTATCTCGTACTAAATCACACCTCGACGACGCAATTGTGGAAGTGATATGAGTAAAAGTTGCAGTAATTTATTCCGTTTTAAAATTTCCTAAAAATATTTAAGACAATGTAAAAAGTTATTTCTTAACCATATAACGTAACAGTTTTGCGACTCACATCCGTTGACACAATTATTATTTTGAACAACTTACTTTATTTAATGAGAGTTACTGTTAACGCAAACATAAAATAAAAATGTTTCGTATAGGGAAGGAAACGGTAGCCACGAAATATAGTCGTTCATCCCAAAAGGCAGAAGAAAAATGGAGCAAACCCGGCGACCGAGGCTCCCATTAGTCACGTACCTTATCCGGAATTACTTTGACTAATTTTTCTTTGACTGAACCTCCCATAGGAGATTTTAGCCAATTTTTTACCTTCCTGTACTCAATAAATTGAAACGTTGCTCGAGAGATTTTCCTAATAAACCAATCTTAAAGATAATTTAGTTACTGCTGCCAGTTGCGAAACTTCGCTCTCAACAGCTAGGATTTATGTTCGTAGAATTTCTTTCCTGTTACTATTATTATTATATATAACGTAATTTCGTTCAAATTTTAGTGACACCCTTCCAACGATACATCTCCGAATTTCCCAGAGAATATGCAGATGCGATCGTCTTACGCTTTACGATGGCACCGCTATCCAAACGCACGTTACGGTGTCAATACTCAGCTCTTTTGTAAAACAATGCCATTTTTTTGACTTAGTCAACGTTTTAGTGACGTCATTTGCTATATTACGGTCGTGCTATGGCAGTACCTAGGGTTCCTAGTAACCGCTACCGCCCTGAATTGCAAAATGCACTAGTTTATACAGCAGATGTGGCTTAACCTGTGAGTAATATTTTACGCCTTCGGCAGCCTTGTATATGAGCGAGACACAGGAAAACCGCCTTAATCTGGCTACAATGCAG
>JAFELO010001086.1:0-31955 GCA_017140195.1 Eumaeus atala | reverse complement strand
TATATATATATGTAAATGTGTCGGCTCTAGTACCCGTTGTTCCGTGTTGTACAGTAACAGTTATTTGAGAGCGACTTGAAGACCGCGACTTCGTTCGTCTACTTTTAAGATTAAGAAAAAATTGTAAATTCATTATCATGTTCTACATCAGATGTTCCAGTTTTCAAAATAATTATCATTCTTTATATGTTGCCTAGGCTTACGAGGGATGGTTGAACTATCCGAAACGACAAAGAAAAACTTTAATAATCCATTTGAAACAATTTTATTTTTCGACGTTTTTTTCCTTCTACCTCGATGTATTTAGTACAGCGCTTCTCCAATGCCGTTACACCAGTTTGATAAAATGTTTTCTCTAACCCCTCAAAGTACTCGACGACGGTGACAATGATTCCATTATTTGATGAAAATTTCGGCAGCATAACCATTTCTTGAGGTTCGGGAATAAGTAGAAGTCGCACGGCGCTAGATCTGGGGGATAGCGGGGATGTGGTAGCAATTTGAACCGCAATTCATGGAGTATGGCAACTGCAACCCTAGATGAGTGCACAGGTGCGTTGTCGTGGTGGAATAAGTTCTTTCGGATTTTTTCTCGAAATTTTTGCAGCAAGCTTGCATAATACTCTCCATATCACTTTTCCTCTATGCAAATAATACACTACAATAATCCCTCCATCCCAAGAAACAGTCGCCATCACTTTGCTGGTCGACAAACCCGTTTTTGCTTTCCTCGGCGCAGGTTTTTCGCTCTCAGTCCACTACCAAGATTGATCTTTTGTTTCTGGAGTTTAATGATGTATGCATGCTTCATCTAGAGTCATATAACGCTGCAAAAACTCATTACTATCACGCTTAAACAGCGCCCAAACACTCCGACGAATCGTCCAATCGACGTTGCCTTTGGTTAACCGTCAGCAAACGCGGCACCCATCGCGCGCAAAAATCGCAGGAAATACTTACTATATCTGCTATATGCCGCAACTTTGATCATTCAAAACGATTTTTTGAATCTTTTTAATCACGTCCGGATTCGTGACATTATTTGGCATCCAGACCTGTTGGCGTCTTCAGCTCTGTCTCCCGCGTTTAAAATTTGTTACCCAGGTGGGAATAGTACTCAATGCAGGAGCAGTATTACCTAAAACACTCTCTAGCTTGACTTTAATCTGGGTTACTGTTTTCCCTATAGAAAGTAAAATTTTATCACCGCACGAATTTAGTTTCTTTCCATTCTTGAGAAAGAAAATAAACGACAGAGAAATTTCTAGTCCCCTCACACAAATTCTATCAGTTCGAATAAATTCAAGTATCACGTTCTATATTCGAAAAAATAATAGAATATGATGTAAGTTTTTAATTTCGCCTTTTCGGCTAGTTGTCAATTAGGATGGAATCAGCTATAGAAAAAAGAAAGTTCTATCCATTCTTTCGGAAGCTAAGCGTGTACAAACAAACAAGCACATAATTAGGCAATTTATTTCTTAAAATTTTTATTCCACTATTGCTTCCTTTACATCCTATTGTTATTATTATTTAAAAAAAAAATAGATTCATAGTGTAGAAACACACACAGTTTTCTATAGTTTTATTATATGTCGATGGACTGAATTTATTCAATATGATAGAATAATGAAGTATGGTGAATAATAGAATGTTGAATGATCAATTATGAGATTGAATCGAATCCTCAATGGTGTCTTCCGAATTACGCATTTACTGTTATACGATATATTTAACTTTTTATAGCTTTGTTAGGTAGAGGTGCAGCTAAATCAGTGCCGGGTAAGCCGCGGGAGCGGTTTCCCTCGATATTCTATAATTTTGAATATTATGGTTACATACACAGTTACTAGCGTCTGCACTTTTGATACTTTTAGACTAAAAAATAATATGTCCACTCCTATTAAGTAAAGTCATCCATGACGCCTATTGATGTTACGAACTCATTATTTTTTCTAGTTTAAATTTTTGTGAATTGCACTACGGCTTGCATCACCCAAAAAATATGGTTTGAAAAAATAACGGCCAGACAAAAAGAGGACTATCCTTGAAAGCCTTTATAATTAATCTCTTTCGGATTATTTATAAAGGCATTACACTTGTCAGGGAATACAAAACATTTGACGGCGAGCGTAAACCGAAGGGAAAATATTTACACGAATTTATTTGAAATAATTTTGTATACTTTCATGAAGTGATTTTTTTAGAACTGCACTCATTAACATTTCTGTGTCGCTCTTGTGGCCTACATCACCGTAAACGTTCCTCATACTACATACATACTAAAAGCTTAAAAAAACCATTAAAATCAGTTTAGTAGTTTTAGAGATTAGCGTTTACATAAGAAAATTACTTAAATTTTGTGTTATACTCTATTAGTGTTTTAGAATAGCTCTGTATACAAATTTAGGAAATATATGCAATGTATAGATAATATTTTTTTACATCCTCATATAATCTAAGTGTCTGCCAACCCAATAACTGAGCGGAGTTAAAGTTGGACAGACTACCGTGTGACGAAGATGAATGGAAAAAATAGGTATGTACACAGAACAACACAATACCGAATACGTGCATGAGGGACTTTCGGCTAAATAATAGTAGCAATAATTAAGGATTCCTAGGACATTAGTCTTGGGAGAAATGTAGCCACAAATTAATTAATTGAACAAATTAGAGCGCCTTCAAAATATGTCTATACGGTTTATTTTTGTGGTGCGCAAATTTGAACACATATCCAAATATCGCGCAAAACTAAACTGGTTGATTATCCACTCCCGCCGTAATGCCTGAATGCTTACACTTCTATACTCCATATTATTTGACCCGAGAACACCATCGTATCTCAAAGGAAAATGTGTATTTCGTCAGTCAGACTCTAAAGAGTTACGTTCCTTTAATAAACTTCTTCTAGAAGTACATATTCACCACAACAAATACACTAATTCCTCCTTTGTTATAAAATAATTTTACTTTGGAACTCACTGCCCATCCACATTGAACGTGCTCAAAATATTAACATCTTCAAATCACAGGTGAAAAAACACTACCTTACATTTCTAGGTTAATACGATTGTATCAAAATATACATATATGAAACTATCGTATTTATTGTATTAATAAATGTACCTTCAATATTGTGTAGTATTCTTTGTTTGTGTATGTAATGTTATATTTGTTATTTATTTGTGTATGTATTTATATTTTAATTATGTAATTATTTCATATATGTTTAATAGGTTAATTTATAAAGTCAAGTGTGCACTGCCTCATTTTAAGTCTTAAATTTTTTTCCTCCATGTAAAATTAAGGTAGCCTGGAACACATTGCTGCATAGTAATAATTCCACCTTTGTGTATATTTTATTATGTTCTGTTTGTTCTGTATTATTAAAATGTTGTGCAAAATAAAGTATACTTCATTCATTCATTCATTATTTTACAGTGCAAGCACAGTGCCGGGAAACCAAACCACTGGAAGATGGGAAAGCTTATCCTGATCAGGAAAGAAGGAATCTGACGGATTGTGTCACCGTCAGCATACTCACCAATCGCTTTATTCAACGAGCTAAGCAAAATGTTCAAGCGAATTGTTTCTGCCCGGATCGTGCGTCACTTTGATGAGTGATGTCCTAACCTCAGCGGCTTCCAGTATGGGTTTCGAAAAGGCAGATCCACCATAGGTGCCATCGTTCGAGTGAGAAACCTAGCCAAGGAGGCAATGGAGTGCGGCGGTGTGCTGCTGACGGTATCTTCTTGCTTGCTGTAATACTGGAAGCGCTACAATTTCATGGAGTACCTTAATGTCTCCATAAATTGATTGTGACGTATCAGAGTCGTTCCCCGCTCAGTGTATTGCGCAGACGTGAGATGTGGTGCGGTGTTTCTCAGGGGTCGGTTCTTAGTCCGCTTCTATGGAACATCGGTTTCTAATGGGTCCTCCGTGGCGCAAACCTACGTCTATGTAAAAAATTACGTGCTCCGCAGATGAAACTAATCCAAGATGCGTAGCGTTTCCGTAGCGTGAGTTGTGTAGGTTGTGACTCAAGTGCAACGTTTAGGGCTGCAGCTTGCTTGCAAGAAGAGCTGCGCCGTTTGTTTTCATTGGCCTCGGAGATATCCCCCTGAGAGGCCATCGTAATAGGTGTCTATCCTTATATAGTCGACCATGAAATATCTGAGTCTGGTCCTCGATAGTCGGTGGATTTAAGGAGCATCTTCGGTGCTTAGGGCCCAGACATGCGGGGCTGCTAGGGACGACACCTTGCGAGGCGGCTTGCGTACTCGTTCCCCCTCCCTGGGATCTGGCTGCAGAAAGTTTAGCACTGGATGATGCTCAGGGCGCGCGAAAGTGGAATATTTTTTCTACTTGAGAGGGTTCGGTGTTCGAGACAACACTTTGCTAGGCGTATGATTCAGAAATGGAGGCACTGCTTGGAGGAACCTTCGGCTGGATACCACTAGGTGTTAGCGATTAGGCAGTATTGAAAGAGTGGCTCAACCGGCAACACGGAATATCCACTTTCTGCCTCTCTCAGACCTTAACGGAGCACGGCTGCTTCGGAAAGTCCAAAGAGCCGACTCCAATATGTCACCAATGTGGTGCAGCGAAGGATATAGCAGAGCACATGATTGTATATAGCCCAGCCTGGATGGAACAGAGGATACTGATATTCAGGTTTGTGCAATTCTATTTTATATATTTGACTTTATAACGTCTATGTCATCATACATGAAAGCGACAATTCCTGGAGAGCAACTTTTCGTTTCTTGGAAACGGTAAGTGAGAGATACGGTAACGTGGGGCAGGGCAAGTACGAGAGGGAGTAAGAGGCATGGAAGAATCATCTTTGCCCTCCAGAATCAGACGAGGGCGGGCGGTCACTGATTGACGTTGTCAAGTGGGGGTTCCATCTCTGGCATGAACATGTCCTGAAATGAGTCGTGCGCCTATGCTTAGACTGGAAATAACGTGTGCTACGATGGGAAGTGTTTGCTCAAGCTCCCGTTGGTGGAACCGCGGATGAATGGCTTTAGGCTCCCCGTACTTCCGTCACCGAGTAGCACGCTGCACCGTAATACACTTGTCTTTTAGTCCGCACGAGTCGGACACTACCTGCCCGTAACTCCTGATGTGGGTGGGTGTCCTTTATGGATTTTTCGTACGAAAAACAAAGGCCTAATAGCTATGTAACAAGAAGATTCATTAAAATCTGTCTATTACCTCCGGAGTCTGTACAAACAGACAGACATACTAAGATACATTTTTATTAATTTTATCTCTAATAACAGCTTCTTTATCACCCATAACTTTTTACTGTTTTATTATATACTAGCTGGTGCCCGTAACTTCGTCCACATAGACGTTGCGAAATAGTTAACCGGTGCAACTTAAGGTTCGGCTAGAGTCTCAAGAGTTCCACGTCTGATATTCTTGACCCTTCAATACTATAAAGACAATACAACAAAAAATGCTTATGAAGCTCAATATAATTTCCCAAAACGTTAATTCTATATCCCTGAGGATCCCTGATTGATCACTATATAACAAGGGCTGGTAAAATTAAAAATTAATTAATTATACTATATTAATGTAACAATTAGAAGTGGAAACTTAGCATTCGCCATAGCAATATGGTGATATATAATGCTTTGACGCTGTGTTTTCAGTTACTCCTCATATTTATCAACCACTTGGAGCAACACAAAAGCGGGCTCAAAGGTCTCATGTATAACACGAAAGATACTAAATCAAATATTAGCCTTTGGTATCCAGAATCAATAGCAATCGCAAGGAGCTTTAGAAATTGCCGTGTACATACATATAGAGAAACAATCAGACAATTTTTAAAAATTATATTTTTATTTTGTTCTACTGAAGTTTGTATGTACACCACTCTCAATTATTTTTACATGTAAAGATAGAAGACAGATTGATAAAGCGGGGTGGTGTTTCAAACTTGGACCTCTTGAATTTGCATTACTAATCACCTCAATACTTTTATAGACGACACACAGGAGCTAAATGGCTATTATTGCACGACGATTATAGTGTCTTTACTACGCTCAGCAAATCATCATCATTATCAACCTTTGTCGAACCACTGCTGGACATAGGCCTCTTGATAGAGATCAATAAACGCCAAGACGACCTATCTCCTGCTACTCGCGTCCATCCCGGACCGGCTACTGCATGGAGATCGTCTTCCCACCTGATGAACAGTTGACCACCACTTCGTTTTCCTAAACGCGGCCTCCACTCCAGAACCTTACTGGCCCATCTGTTATCTATTCTTCTGAGCGTGTGACCCATAGCTCATTGCCACTTCAGCCTATTTGTCGCTTGATATCGGATACTTTGCTTCCCTGACTTATGACTTCCTTATGAATTCTGAAGGACCGAGAAACACCGAACATAACACGTTCACTAGCCCGCTGATATACCGAAAACTTACGGACCAGTCCTAAATTCGGCCCCGTATTTCATTACGGGCATAACGCATTGGTTGAATGTGAATGTTGCATTGGAAGTCTTTTGTATTCAAGCTCTGCGGTATAGGCGACGTGAGAATGTGAAGCTACCGGAATGCTGCCCAATCCAACTGAATACTTCTATCGGCTTCCAGGAACACACTTTTCTAGCGTCTATGAATGACCTTTATCTTCCCCAAGTTCATCCTAAGGCTAACACGTCGGGAGGATTTATTTAGGCTGTGCAACATTTCCTGCAAGCTCTGCAACGATTCGGCCAACACAAAGATATCGTCGGCGAAACGTAGATGTGAGAGGTACTCACCGTTAATATTTATGCCGCGTTCTGCCCAGTTTAATGTCTTAAAGACGTTCTCCAAAGCAATACTGAACAATTTCGGGTAAATAACTTCCCCCTGTAGTACTCCACGATGCAAGTGGATTGGCCTTGTTCATCCTCCCGGAATCAGAACGGACATAAAAGCAGCGTCATACAATATTTCCAGTACTTTGACGTATCGCCAATTGACCTGACGTCGCTGATAAGCTTCCAGAACAGTCCAGGTTTCGACAGAGTCAAAAGCTTTCTCATAGACCACAAAGGCAAGGGACAGTGGTTGATTGTACTCATGTGTCTTTTATACGACTTGCCTTATTGTGAAAATGTGGTACATGGTGTTAATCTTCAGCGAGGCCCAGCCTGCTCCAGTGGCTGGAATTCGTCAAGCTTTGTGGTGAGATGATTCGTCAAGACTCTTGAATACAATGTAATGTCTAACATTTGCGTAAACTTAAGGCATCAATATGTGAACTTGTAAGTATGGCCAAGAAGTAGAATTGTTCTGTAATTTTGAAGAAGTGATTTGTCACCCTTCTTAATAAACGAAACAACGTCACTTCCAAGCCATGCCTTGGGGGGTACGCCCCGCTGAAGTACGAAATTAAAATCTTTTTTAGCTTCCCTAATACAGCTTCGCCTCCTGCTCTAAGAAGCTTGGCTGTAATTCCATCCCTCTCTGGAGCTTTTCACCCTTTAAGCTGCGGAAGAGCCAGACCAATCTCACTCAAGTTGACGTCAGGCAGATCGCCTGACAAATGTCGTGTTAGGTCTGCACGCGGATGATCCGCGTGCAAAACTGTTTACGATATTGGGATGAAAAAAGGCACGTCTTTTGACGTTTATAACTTGCTATAGAAAGCTTCAATATCAGATAAAATCCCAGGCTTAAAAGAAACGGTTACTCTAGTATTAGTCCTAACCTTTATCAGAGGACTTCTTCCAAGCTTCTCCACAAGACCCTTCGACTCTTTAATCCGCTCAATCGCTTCGGTAACCTGTTGCGTATTTGAGCTGCGAAGGTACATTAGTTTGCGGATATGCTAGACATTATTTGTAAAGTTTTGTAATATGATATGAAGCTGTAACACCAATTGCTTTATTAGTTTTGTAGACGACACGGGGGAGATAAATGGCTATTATTGCATGCATTTATGTAGCACTTTTACTACGCCCGGAATATAATACATATTTTTAGGGCTGATTGATTTAACTGGGCTTGTATTTAGAGATATTGTAGACCGACGAATTGCACACATCAACACAAAACTGTTACCAAGCTCAACATGTTTTCCTATGGCGATATTTCCGTATCTCCTAGAGTTTCACCGGGCTCTTAGGTTTCCATATGACGGAGACCAACCACGAAACTATTTATAGCTGATACTGTTCCCAGTGTTAATTGCTTCAAAATGAAATATAATCATTAAAACCTGTCCTATATTTTCATAGATTAGCGTGTACATACAAACAGATAGACATAACAACAAACAGGCAGACATTCAAAATGTTAAGTATTTTAGAATAGCTCCGCATCAACTTTTATGAAATACATTTAATTAGCAGACAAACATTTGTTTCATTCTTATCATAGTCTAAGTGACTCCTCCATCGCGTTGCAGGTAAGCAGCCGTGTCAAGAAGATGAATAGAAAAGAAAATGAGTAAACACTCAAAGTAATTATTCCGCACTATAACGTGCTCCGAACACCACACACCATTTTTTTTTTAAGCAGGGAAAATTCTTTTATGCATCATATAACCGATCCTGGGTGAGCCGAAAGGGTGTATCGGTCTCAGCACGACAAACGTACCACTACCGACTTAGAACTACTGCGACAGCCTTCGGCCGCTGTGACGGGGTGGCCCGGACCTATCAGCGACAGGACACCCAAGCTACTGGCCGACCGCATGTGGGACCAGTCCTCTCCACAAAAGGGGCCACTCCGGCTATTAGTGCGTCCCCAACATCGTCATAGCCTTACGGGATCAGGTGCCCATGCTTGAATCCCGGCTGTGAGCTTTTTACGCTAGAAGGCCCTGTAAGTAGCAACTTCTGTGAGCTCCTACCCCATATTCGTCAACCGCTTCTTGTCGGTTACGTTCCGTAGTCTCCTTGCAGGACATCACGTTCTCACGAAAGGAGACCTCCGCCGTCCTGGACTCTTCACTCTCGAGCATTGAAAGGATACTCGTTAGTGACTCGGTCCTGCCTTTGGAGCACTACACGTCTCATAATAGTTCCGACGCTGCCGAGACCACGAAGGGCATACCTCTAGGGTATACTGGGCCATGTCTTTCGCAGTACCATAAGAGTGGCAGATGGGATTGTGTTCTATGAGACCTCTTCGATACAGGTACTCACCGAAACAGCAATGCCCAGTGCCAGCCATCTGTGTCACACGGAAGGTGAGAGGTTTCCGCTTCCGACACATCCCACGATCCAGGACTAGGCTCAGCGCACTGATAGTCCGCACACCATAGATCAGTTACACCAAGTCCTCATTCCCCCTCCACAGCAGGGCTTCATGACCTCGCTGGCGGACACGCTGTGTCCCTTCTAGCGATGCACGCTCACCCAGTGCTCTCATATTTGCTAGGAAGTAGCGAACTTCAGCCAACACTTCCACGACAAGCTCCCATGGTGGGTCGCGGCTAGAGCAGTCGCCGGATCTCACGCAACCGTGTGATAACCTCGAATTAACAGTCATGGCCTGGGGCACCGACGGAATGGAGGACGGGACTACAATGAATGGAGCGCTAGAGATGATCCGCTGCTGGCGCGTGGCTAACAATCTAAAATTTGCTGCCCATAAAACGCAAACAATGGTGTCTACATGACGGCTAAAATATGTCCCACCAGTAATAGAAATGGGAGGAGCCCCATTGGAACTGAGGGACTCCATTAAGATCCTGGGTATGGTCATAGACAAAAATCTTACCTTCAACGAAAATGTCAATTGAGAATAGTTCAATAGGTGCAGCCAAATCAAAAGCGGCAGATGGATGGTACTATAAAAAAAACCTCGAATTACCCTCACCGTGATGACGCGCCGCGCTTTTCGCTGCTGGGCCTTATTTCGCGCGGGGAGGGATTCTATCCCTACAGGGGTACCGTATTTTGCCATACTCCGGCATATGCCAGTGTACAGTGTCCTGCAGATGTTGCTTGGTCCCCCCATAGTAGGCAGAAGTGATATATCCCAGTGATTCTGCTACCCTTACTACTTACGCCGCCACCTCACCAAAATGAGGGGGCAAAAGTCCATAAGTCCATCTTCCGTCGAGAGCAAGCCCCAAGAGAAAGTGAGATATCATTTGATTTTGATAACTGGTTCTCCTACGAGTAAGTGTGCACTGGGTGGAGGTCCTTTTTTTCCGGGACCACGGAAGAGAAGGGCATCTGTTTTGTCTAAACGGACCCTAAGAACCAATCTCTGAATACGGTTGACAATTTGGTCCGTGAATATCACAGCCAAATGCGCCGCCTCGCGAAAATTCCTTCCCCGGGACAAAACAAGGGTATCATCAGCATAGCAAATTAGACACGTCTCGGGCGGGAAACGACCTTGCAAGACCCCGTCATATCCTAGGTCCCAGAGTGTTGGACCCAAAATTGAGCCCTGTAGAACTCCGGACATGACCACTTTCTCCACCAGGGAGCCGTTGCGGTCCTCAGACCTCAATTTCCTATCCTTGAAATACTCCTCGAACAATCTATTCAAATATAGGGACTTTGAAATATTCCAGCGCAGCAAGTATCGAGTAGTGAGGGAGACTGTTAAGGTCGTTGGCGATGTCTAATCTATGTTCTTTGACAAGCTAGTCCGTTATGTCATACGTAGCCGAAGTGTAGCCTCTAAATTGAGAGTTTCTTTGTTCGATATAATTCATAGCAAGTACGACAAGCTAGTCATATACTCTGGACTCTGGTCTCAACAGAGGCTAACTTTAGGAAACCGTGAGAAAAATGTGACAAATTCATTATTTGTTACTGTACTGTAGAACTAAAAGGAATTTGCTCATTTTATATTATGAGCTACTATAAAATATTATGTATACAAAAACCTATTTTTTAATTTATAAATTGTCGTTTCGGATGGAATGTAGTTAATGGAGTTAGGTAAGTGGAGTAAATTTTTTTGCTATAGTGTAGTAAGCCACGCGGCGTGGGCAAGTTATTTGTACCTAATTGGTACATTAGCAGTACGTGTGACGAAGTTGTTATTAAAATTGAACACAACGTGTTACTAGTTAGTGCAATGTCAGCCATTACTGGAGTATTTGAAAACTTGACGAGCGACGCGGGGAGTAGAGGGGCAGCAGATAGGCGAACGGGCCCAATAACGTCACAGGGATAACGATGGTTCAAAGTTTTAATTAAACAGCAACATCTGCGGGGCTCGCTCGAGCGCGACAATTATTGTTACTACTAACACACAAAAACATTCTGTACTTCGGACGAAGTCATTCGTTCTACTGGACATATGGATATATTGACAATTTCTGTTTATATATTGTTTTACTGTCAGGACCAGTTTCTTTTGCATACCATTGCCGGTGTGTTCGAGATCAAATTTGGATTCCCTAGTCATATACGAACCCATATAAAGGGGCACATTATTCATGTCGTTATCCCCAAGCGGACTATATATATTCCCTGTTAAACTATTATCTAGTTTATTTTCATTAATTGTTAAACAAGAGTCAATATACGCAGTCATTTATTATTATCAAATCAAATTTAAAACCCTGCTATTTGTATTCAATGCTTTAATTGTATTCACTGATTTACGAAAATACCTGTTAATTAATGATTGTATTAGGTTAGTACTAATGGTATTTTTATTTCTACAGTTCTGTAAGTACTAATGTTATTTTTATTAGTATACAAGAGCGCAGCGACGAGCGTTCCTTATAGGTCTGTACATTGTATCGAGTTAACTTGTAAATTCGATACAAGTGCAGCTATGTGAGTTGTGCTTCCTAAAAGAGTCAACAATCGTAATCACGTTTCAGTTGCTCCAAGTATAGGTCATCACCATCAACTTCAAGTTTTGCGAGAGGTAGAGGTACATTTACATATAAAAAATAATAATAATATATATATATATATATATATATATATTTTTTTTTTTTTTTCGTGAACCCCATTCGGCGTCAGGGGGAGGCCGCGTCCTCTCACACCCGCTCGTCAGCTTCCTTTTGGGACATGACGGTCTCGTAGAAGGCAGCCGTCATCTGGTTGGTAGGACTCGTCGCTGCCAAGCGTCGATGATGCTCGACTTTGACCAGTCCCCTCCGACAACTGTTGTCAGATCGTGGCGCAGCGGACACTCCTCGAGGGTGTGCTGGGCCGAGTCCACCGCCGCATCATAATCGTGACAACGAGTTTTCGGCTCCCTGTGGGCCGTCCTACACAGATATTCACCGAAGTGAACATGCCCGGTGATCACCTGCGTTAGACGGTAGTTGAGGGTTTTGGGCCTACGGCACTTCCACCGCTCGCGGACAGGGCGCAAGGCAGCCGCTATCTCTGTACCGTACGGCGGCCACTCAAGCTGACCTTCTCCTCTCCGATCTGCAGAGCGGCCACCGGTGGCGGCCTCTTGCGGCCGGTCCGGCGGAAGAAAAGGGCTTCGGCCTTGTCTAGTTTGACCCGAAGCCCTAGCCCCCCCTATGCGGCTGATCACGAGTTCAAGGCCCACCTCGACCAGTCGCGCCGCCCCCTTGTAGTCCTTGCCCCGAGCATACACGATGGTATCATCAGCGTACCATATGATATCCATTCCGGGGAGGAGATGGCCTCGCAGGACGCAGTCGTATCCAACGTCCCATGGGATTGGTCCAAGTACTGAAACCTGCGGGACGCCGCGGCCGACTCGCCGCCACTCTACGGACCCCGACCGGTTTTCAAGAACCACTCTGCGACCTGAGAGATACGTATCCAACTGCCTCACGCGACAGGAAGTAGAGTTTGAAGAAGACCAGTGCCTCCAGTATCACGCCGTGCGGGAGACTGTTGAATGCGTTCGCGATATCCAACGGCATGAAGCCCACGGGTGTGTCAGGGAACAATTCCCCGACAATCCTACCCAGTTGGAACGGCTGGAGCATCTCCGTGATGGGGGCCCATTTGTACGTTCGGCCCCTAGGAATCCCTCGCGAGATCCCTTACTAGCTCCAGCTGGGCCTCCTCCTTGGCTTGGGAGATGGCCTGCTGCAGGATCTTCACCTTTTCCATGTAGATTCTACGCAGCCTGTCGTCCCTGTCGATATCCTGTGGGCGTCTCCGCTTGCTCCCTTTGTATCGCCTCCTAGCCCCGTTGCAGGCGGCCCTGAGGCAGGCGGCTCTAAGGCCCGCTGCCGGCGCGGACTTTTCACGGGCTTCAAGGCCACTTTGCCACCACAGTGAATGCGTCGCAGAGCCAACCAGCCGCCTCGTCTACCCCTAAATCCAACAGCGGCGGGAGACTGCAACGGCCCACGATGGCGGCCTCCTCTGCCAGCTCCCGGTTGAGCCTAGTGAGCTCCCAACTCGGAAACCGGCTCTACCCCCTAGACGATGACGAAGACATCTGTCGCACGGTAGCAGGAGACACCCCGCACAGTATGTAGCGGTGGTCTGAGGGTGTCTCCACCCCTCCTCTCTGAAAGTGACTCTCTGTGGTGAAAGTGACGTCCACTATGGAACCTCCCAAACATCGCACGCACGTCTGGACTGTCCCTATGTTGAGGAGGGACAGTCCGGCAGCTACCTCCCTCTACTCCACCTCCTTCCCTTTCGGGTTCGTGATCGGGCTATTTGTATATCGGTACATCGTGACATTTTTTATAGTACACGGAGGCAAACAAGAAAACGGAGTTTTTTGGCGATTACCGACACCCATTCGCATTATTATGTAAAAGCGTTGCCCTCCTTCCCAACTCCCTACACTGGGCCACGGAGGCACACGTGCCGATCGTAACACGACTTTGATGTTATCACTTTATGGCGTTACCAAGTGAGCGGGATATATCTCCTATATGGCATGGCAATACTTCGGTTTATCACCGTAGCCGAAATACTGCCGCCATATTACTACTATTTTGAACGTTCGCTCTCGAATTAAGTGTCATTCAGGAACGTAGATATTCCGTAGCGAGCGCTACGGCAATCTAATTGACAAGCAAGCATACCTTACGTATTCACTGTGAACGTGAAATGTTTGCGCGGGGATTGGCCTATTCAAATAAAATAATCATATTATAACGTTTTCATTCGTGACTATGACACGCACACGCCACACCGCAATCGCTTACGAAATGCTTTTCCAATTGTTGCGAATGTAGCGCTTTACCCGAAATACAATTGGAATGTTTTCGCTAGAATGCGAAAAATTCTTTTTGTTTTTATAAGTTGCTAGCATGTCATCCAAAATAGCAAGACAGACATACCTTTGCTATTTTATAATGTCGGTATATTAACTAACACTCGTTAATCTTAGGCATTATTGGACGGAATTGAAATATTATTTTTGCGATGAAACGACCATTCATCGAAGGAGGCTATATATAGCCCCTACCTATAGGGTATACACCTTGACGTTACGACTAATAGGACCGATGTTATGGTTCCTATTAGTCGTAAACGTAGTTGAACCACGAAGAGTTGCTAATGTAAACTATATTAATAGTACCATGCTGCATTGCAGCCGGAAAGTGGAAGATATGCTGTCGCAATTCGCGCGGTTTGCGAGTAGCCCATTGGAGGCGGGGAGGACAGCAGGGCAACGCATCTACATGTCAACAATAACGCGGATGTTGGTGGGTTGGTGGCTGGTTGGACTACCCAGTCGTCGTATAAAAAATAATATACATATATCATCATCATCATTTTCAGTCATTATCGGTCCACTTCAAGATAGGCCTCTCTCTATTAACACCAAGACGACCGATCTCCTGCTACTCGTGTATACCTTCCATATGTATATGTATATTTTTTTTGTGAACATAAATCACAAAAACAACGTGAAATTCAGCGCTAGAAACATTATGTTTGTTTATTTTAAATATCGTTTTTTATTTCATACTTTATACACAATTAACTAATAATAACATTAACTTGAATGTCGCTGTTCATTCTATTTTTGATTTCTTGTATAGTATAGGTGGGCGGTGAAGAAATCGGAGCCTTGTCACGCTTAACGGTGACATTTGCGTTAGTGTTACGCACATACGTCGCTCTCATTTTTTCATCCCTTACAATGGGCCTCCGGCTACTCAGAAACCGTGGGAAACGTAACAGCATAGGTGTCTCTTTATGGTGATGTCATGTGAGCGAGAGGTACCTCCGGCTGTGGTGACCTCATCTGACTGCAATGCAACATTCAACATCAAATGTGCTAGGTGTTTTGGTACATTTGTATAGTTTTGCTTATTGCTTTTGGTGTAAGCTACAATAAAATCCTAATTTTTTTAGTGGTGTTGACAAATTAAAAATGATACTAATCAAATATTAGCCACTCTTATGTACATTTAAAAATTATAATTAAGTATCCAAGAAACAATAAAGATGTACTAAACTGTTTTACGGATTGAAAACTATATTTTCACCATGTATTGAAAAGGCTTGAAAGCCTTATTAGGGTGGTTTTATTAACGTCACCACCGGTCATGTTGCCGCGGAGATGATTTCCCACAAGATTACCTCAACAAGAGTAAGAGCCAAACTCTCTATCTAAAATTTATCAATGTTCTAGCAACATTTACTTATTAATCATGATCCCTTCACATGGTTTAGCAAAAGAAGATCGAGTTGTGGTAAGTTCTTCGAGTCCCACACACCACCACCACCACCGTAGGATCCCAGGCGGTGGCAGTGCGTAAATATATTACTCGTGCTTAGTGAGTTGATGTTGATTAAAAAATTAATATGTAACATTCCATATTTCCTAGAAGACCTATCGTCGTTATAAATGTTTACTAGGGTTTTAAAGGAGGCAAGGCAGGTGTGTGAGGACCGTGATGTATGGCAGTTCGTTCGCTCTGCCCCTCTTCCCATTAGTAGTTTCCCATGTATCTTGAGTAAGCTCCTTATCTGAAACTCATTTGATCTCAGTACGAGAGGTGTCATAGGATTTTGTATATCTTTCTTGTTAACATAATGAATGATACTGAGTGATTATATTTAGGACACTATAATTTTCCACATTTAGATTTGGAAAAGTTATTTTTCTTAGAGTGTACTTAAACGCTAAAAGCAACGTATATGCGCATGTAATTGATTATAAAATTCCCTTTTAACAATCTTCACTGGAAACTGTTGATTGTTGAACACTGATTTTGAAGAACATTATTCAGTTGATATGATAACAACACTCTAGCTGGAGCCAAGACAGTGACGGCACCTGGGGTTGTCCGTGATACAAAACGCTCCGCGATCGAATTATTACTAAAATTCGTGCAGCGAAGCGGACGACAGTTCAGCTAATAAACGCATAAAATCGAATTCGGTAACGCAACAATAAATACGAAGTCAGCAACACACGCTTCCCTTCGGGCTCGTAGATCGCATTCACTCTCGACGGTTCGATTGGCGACGAGTACGAGCACAACATGTACCATGCCATGATTTAGTGTCGTCATTGTATTTCAAGTTTTACCTTGTTTTATTCATAAGTGATAATTTAAAGGGAGGATAAAAAACCGACCATATGAGCATTTTACCTTTATAAAATCCCGTCCATCCGTACGTCTGTCCATCAGTACTACAGCAATACCAACATCTATCCAGAAAATTTGGTCTTCATAATCTATTTAGTTTTCATATTATAAGCGCTAGCTGTAAATGGGAGGGTAGGGGGCAAACGAGCAGGTGGGTAGTTGACTACCGTCACCCATACATATTTGCAAGACAAGGATATTTGCAAGGAATAGGTGTACTCTTTTCTTGAAGACCTGTAAGTCGTATCCGATCTGAAATACCAAGGCTAGTTCCACAGTACAGTTGTACGCGATAAAATGTGACGTTTAAGCCGCACTGTTGTGGATTTACGGTCATCTGGGTGATGGGCGTGGAACTTGGAACTTCTGTCGCGATGTCCGAAGATGGAATTTTGCTGGGACATAGCCGACTAATTCCTCGAAACACACACAGAAAATACGGTAAAAGACGCACAGTGAAATGACACCTCTCAGAATCGAGCTCTCCGGAAATAACTAAGTCGTCAATGATTCGAGACGCTCTATGTATGCGGTCAATGAAACGAGCTGATATTGCGGGGCCCCTGCCCACAGGTGGGAGCAGTGCTCCATATGCGGCCGGACCTGCGCCTTAAGTGAATGTAATCAAAATATGCAGCCGTTTTTATGCATTTTTCCTATGGGATCGCATGAAAACTAAAACCTACATGCACTTGCGGTTGTACTAGAATCATATAATTTATAAACCTACTAACTACTAATAGTACCTTTGTGTATGGCAAGGTTTATTAATAAGTTCTGTTATTATCTTTATATTATGTATATACACAATAAAATATATTTCATTCATGCATCCATAAAAATTTTAAAACTCCCAGAATGCTTTCGGGGTAACTCCGAGCTTGAGGAAATTGACTGAATACAATAAAGAAGTAGGTAACGTTTCTTACTTTCTTGTTTCTAATATTCGTAAGCTTCGGAAATACTGCTCATGAAAACTGTTTCACCTACAGAAAGCTACACTATTCAGGATTGAGAGTATATTTAATTATAATTTAATATATTATATTTTTGACTCTTAACAAATTGGGCACGGGTCAGCTTGTATTATATATCGCCAATAATTAATGTGAATGAAACTCGACAAATCTGTATTGATAGTGATATTATGGCCCATTTCTCCGCGTATTGCCTACGATGTAAGGGATTTGACTATTATGTTTGTATTGTCATATGTGTATGGTCATAGAAGCAAACATCGTTTCAAGTATAGACCTTGAAATGTGTTAAGTTGAAGTTAAACTCATAGTACAAATATGATTAAATATGTACTTGTAACAAATTGGATTACTATCCTTGTGATAAAATTTTCAGTCGCTCTGGTTTTTATTTGAAATGTGTAGAGGTCGATAGGAGAATCTCAACGTCATGTTCTCAACTCAAAGTGCGACAGGGGGATGTTATTATCTCGAATCTGTTCACTAATGCCTTGGAGGACTCTTTAGGACTTTAAACTAGGCAGAATGCGGCATAAATATTAACGGCGAGTACCTCTTACATCTTCGTTTCGCCGACGATATCGTCGTGTTGGCCGGATCGTTGGAGAGCTTGCAGGAAATGTTGCACAGCCAAAATGAATCCTCCCGACGTATTGGCCTTAGTTCATCCTAAGGCCAACGTGTTCGTCGAACATGGTCTTTGTCTTGTCCAAGACAAAGGCCATGTTCGACCAACACGTTCTCCCCAGGCCGGTAAACGTTAATGGTGCTATTCTTGAAGTCGTAAACGAATACGTCCACCTCGGGCAATTATTACAATTAGGTTGATATAACTTCGAGAAGGATTCAGTTGGGTTGGACAGCATTTCGGAGGCTTCGTTGCATTGTGACGTCATCTATACTATGAAGCTTGACGAAGATAACCTTCAACCAATGCCTTTTCCCCATAATGACCTACGGGGCCGAAACAGGGCGTCTTAATTTAGGCCTGGTCCGCAAGTTTGCGGTAGCTCAACGGGCTATTGACCGTGCTATGTTGGGTGTTTCTGCGTTCGACAGAATTCCTAAAGAAGTCATAAGACAGAGAACTTAACTGTCAACGACCCATCAGAGCCTATTGGCGATTACCGACGAGAATAGTCAGATGATAGGCACGATGATAATATAAAAGGTTCAAAAACTAAATATGATACTTAAAAGGGAATTTCGAATCAACTCAAGATAAAATAAATGGTTCAAATTTAAATTGCGATTAGTAAGATTTTCAATAAAATAAAACTGGAAGATACTGCAATCGGCCTATTGCTGAAATACGAAGGGCGTATGACGTCACGGGAAAAAATCCCTGTTTAGTTCAAACTTGCCATGGCAACTCAGTGGAAAATACTGGAGCATGATGTCAAATTGACGCCATGATACTTACATATTATATTATAATAGTATTTCATCATATTAATGTTCTAGCAAAGCGCTCATGAAGCGCGATTTGACTTGCTGGTACAGTTGTATGAAGGCGCGTTACGTTTTATGGAGCACATCTACATGTCGCCCGGGCGATGATTGAAGTTTTTGAAGTGTCACAAATAAACCCCTGGAGGCTCTATACAACATTCTTAATTTAAATTATTGGATCTCAATATTCCTGGTTTGGAATGTTAACTTTTTAAATATTTTTAATTCAAAATATTTCATTATGTTACAATTTATGTTGTTCGATTCTATAAATTTCTATAAAGGGGTTCACATGGGGGTTAAAGAGACTATAGGAGTTGTGTTAAACTGCTATATACATTTATTAAATTGGTCCTTCCACATTCACAATCCAGGACAGACTTAGAATAGTACAAGCGCAACAATGGAATTAATACAGTTTTTGTTATTGGTTAGTAAAAAGGTGAGGGTATGAAGTCTTATCTGGTAGTTGTCCGAGACTCCCGGCTGCAACTTGATGGTCCTTTGTATATACAATTATTGTTTGTTTTCCTTCATTGTGTTGATTGTCCTTCATTCCTCACATTCAATATACTTGAATAATATAGTGTTTAATAAAAAGAAAAATAAAAAGTTAAAAGGATTAGAGCTCTGAAAAGGAGGATACACAACCTGTAAGATTAACATTCTCAGCCAACTAAAATCAGGCAAGATATAAACTCAGTTATAATTAAATAGACTTTAACATGAATTTGAATTTAACAATATGAAACATGGCGTCGGTAAGAAGTCATGAACTCACCCTTTTTTATGATATATTAATTCGTGCATTGTGATAGGAATATGTAGGTACCCGGCGGAATATTAAAAAAATACTTAACTATAGTTTGGCGATAGCAGATAGCATCAGCCATCGCAATTATATCGCCAAAAGGAAAAGAGTGACATTTCTTCAACACTGAGCACATTAAGCCTTACAGTGAAAGATGACAGATATATTTTTTATAAAATATTTAAGTTTCAAAACATAATTGTTACAATTATATGCGATGGAGAGTGACAGGTTTTGCTGTCTGTAAGTATAGGCAGTTCTCTCAAAGTTCGTTGCGCTGTTGTAAGTTGTGATGATTGAACCCTGTACATGACAGATCTGGAGCAGTATTGTTGCCCGGTGGCATCGCGGTATTTTCATGGATAATTGGATTATTGGCACGTTTCCGATATTGATTGGACCCACTAAGTACCTAGGATCATTGCGTAAATTCATTTCCCCGAGAAGACAAAATCAGTGACGATTTTTCTGTTGATGCAACGTCAAGAACGCTTACTTATAGCACTGCTATAATTATAGTACCGCTTTATATTGCTCTCGTGCGATGTTCCATGATCACTCCTATAATTTCATGTCTATTTGCTTATAATATTTTACGGATAGCTTATTAAGTCAACGCTCCTCTTTCCTTTTGTGTAGCACGTTGACATACGTAGAGCAGACACAATATTGGTTGAACTCAGCTCAATATAATATTGGTATATAAAAGAAGGTATCCCGCGCATATTATTGGACATAAGATTGCTGCAATAATTTAATTTTCACCTTTAGTACGAGTTATTGATAATCCTTAAGAGATATTTGTTGTGTAGGATATCGCGTGTTTAAAGTATTGAGGAAGCTTTTTATTAGTACGCGAGGGATGTAAATGTAATTTATATTTCATTGTAAAAATTGTACGTCATTGTTAGTACTGTACAGCCCGGGACTGAGCGATGAACTGAATAATAATTGGCAAATGTTTTCTTGCACTAATGAACGTAGTAATATGAAGAAACCGCGACTGAATGTCGTTCACAAACTAAATAGTATTTAGTACGGGAGCCACAATATTTCGCGTTGAGCGAGTATTTAAAAGTACAGCAAACGTTCAGAAGAAACACTGGATAACTTCGACTGGTTGACGGTACCCGTACAAATCCCTACCAGTTTTTAATTGGTAGCCCCCACAGATTGTAAATACTCAAGTGCCACTTTGACTTAAATAAATTATTAGCTCTCAATGAACGGAACTCTCGCCTTTTTTAAATTCCTATATTTGACGAATGCAAACAAAAAACGTACCAAAACAAAAAACTCGCTAAGTTCCAACTTTATTTTCTCTACGTCGTTTTGACTTAAGCGTCGGTCTTTGACAAGTTTTCAACCAAAGCCACTACTGCTAATATCCATATCTTTTTGTTAATATTCAATATTTTATTGTGAATAAGGTAAACTGAAATAGTATCGTAAAATTACTTTTTACCAGACTGCAAAAGAAATGTTGTGCTTTTCGTGTCTATCTTGTATGTATGTAATTGCAATTAGATATTTCATTATTTTACTTTATTGAATATTTAAATGAAACGTAAATTGAAAGTGTATATTCATTCAACATAAAATCATAATCGTTAATATATCAGTCATGAATGACAAAATAATCTACCACCGGTTGGACCCTAGCCTTACCCTGAGAGGAAGCGGTGAAACAAACTCTGTGTTAACAAAAGATCACTCGTGTCATCTAATGTTAATATGATAATGAACCGATGCATACATTTGTAGATCTATTTGTGCTAATCGGATCACAAATTAGAAGAGATGTGCCACTTGACATAGTTAGTACCAGTGTTTACACGTTGTGGAGAGAGAAAGCACCTTCTGGCATTATCTTTCATCGTTGGTATGCAACAGTCGCAATACTTCTTACTAAAATTTTTTATGTCGTTAATGTCTACCATCAGACCCCAATAGGCTCACTTACCAAAAGAAATTTGTTCACATAACCATAACTTTAAGCAGGTATAGTATGAGCGAGTGGTTACCTCCCGGTTGTGTCGGCCCGATCCAGTAGCAGTCAATAATGGGATATCTTTTTTTAAGATATCTTAAGGTTGTACTGGGGGAAAATGGCTAAGATAACGAGCTTTAGAGCACTTATCCAGGCACCATAACTATACAACACTTAGTAATGTTTATATTTAATGACGTATGGGGACTAGATATTCACATATTCACCCTTTCTCTATAGCAGAATTGTTCTCAGATATTATTTAATAGAAACAAAATTTATTAATCTTAATGACGTAGAAGTCATTAGTCTTCCTAACCTGACGTTTAAATATCAAATTGATAAGACATAAGAGTATATTTTCAGATATTAACATTATTATAGAAATCATATCTACAAAAACTTCACAAAGATTTTTGCACAAAGCAAAACGAACATCATTTTATCTCGAAGTTCACAATAAATTTCATTTTATTTTGTAGTTTATGAGCCGGCGCCTTAGACACTGACATGTTACCCAACTCCCATTATTACACGTTAGCGATAATAAATGTCATTATGTATTGTGTTACACGCCTAACGAGCCGACACCAGCGTTTATGAAGCTCGGTATCGCGAGAGAAAACTTTATGGTCTAACGCGACAAGCAATAAACAACGTCGGCTATGCGTTATCTACTATTAGTTAACATTAGTAAATGTTAGCGATAACAAAAGTCGTTATGTACTGCATACTGTGGGTGTGTTAGATTCTTGTACTTAATACTACTTCAATTTATAGTTATTTATTTTTACTATACCCAAATATTATATTATATTGAACTTTAATATTCAACACGTACTAAACCTTCGGAGCTGAATAATGAGTGATAAAGCAGATACATCAATTATACATTCATCTTTCATTCATAATTCCGATGTCAGGGACCACAGTCAAAAATAAAATACAGTTGAGAGATCAAGATTTAACATAATTTACCGGTGGTAGAGAACCCTGTGATTATGAAAAAGAGCGACCTATAAAAACAATCTCACAATAAAATAAAAGCATCATCTAAATTTAAGAGAGGATACACATAGTTTTAACAATGGCTCCATGACTACCCAAAATTATTATATTTGGTCAAACTAGATGTTATAAATAAGCAAAATTCTAGTACGACGGGAATATAGCGATGGAAATGTACATAGTGGACACATTAGTGACCACCCTAAATAATAAACAATGTTTTACTTAACCTTGTGCACCAAGCAGACGTCCATCTTGTGCAGCGGTCGAGCCATGAGTAAGTTGTTATCGTTTTTTATATTCGGTTGGCGGTGCTATTGCTTTTGTGTCTTCTCTTGTTTTAGGGAGACGATAGGGCGACATACCACCTTTTTTCCCGCAGATGAGAAGAGATGTACCGGGTTGTTCATGGGCATACCCATTATTTTTGGGACCCGAAAAGGGGGAAAAGGTCCTCCTCCCCACACTAGAGGGACGGCTCGCCGTTGTTATCGGTTGAATCATTTTGTTTTATTGTCGCGAATAAACAAGTGACGCCACATCGGACGATTTAAATTATTAACGTTTTTGAACAAAATTTAAATTAATTTATACATTAAAATTACATAGAATGTTATATACACAATTACACTATATATAAATCCAGTTATGTTACTTTATCTTTAACGCACTTGCGTTTGTGAAACTCTGTATCAGCATTCCGTCGTCAATTTGGGAATGGTGCGAGAGAGGTTCTGCCTAACATTGACCTGTGTGATTAAAAGAAACTATCCAAGTGCGAACCGAACAGGGGCACGTAAATTTCAAATATCCAGCTAACCCGTATTTTCCTGAGACACAGCCTGGTGACAGATGGACAGACGGGCGGGCCGACGGATGGACAAACGTACGGACCGACAAAAGGACCGACGGGTGGACTTACGGACGGAGCTATGGATGGTTCGACGGGCTGACCGACGGAGACCGACGGCATACGGACGTACAGCGAAGTCTTAGTAATAAGGTTTCGTTTTTACATCTTACACCGAAAAGCTGCTAATTGACAATTTAACCGTAATCTAATCCAAATCATTCCCTTAGTATTCGTCAAATAATAGATTTTATAATTGTACTGAAACTGCTACAATCCACACCCTGTAGAAAATACTATACGATAAAACTCTTCTTTTCTTCCGCTTTATAACTGAAGAATTTAATTTAAATATAAAAATGTGAAACAACCTTAATCCTCGGGTATATTGTTTAAACCAAAATGTAATGGTTGCAACTTATTTCAATAAAGTAACGTAGGTAATATAAAACGTCGGCCCACGACGGATTGAAATAAGTGAAAGAATATGAAAATGATGTGCGCCATGAATTATTTATATTGAGATGATGTAAGCGACCGAAGATGTACTGTTGCTAAACTAGGCTTAGGAGCGTATTACGCGCTTCAGGCGATAAACAAATATCATATATAGTTTATGTTACAAATAACCACACGTAAATTACTTGTAATAATTGACGATCGGCTGGCTCAGTTGGTAGTCCGCGTGCTACGTCAGAGGTCGCGGGTTTTAGCCCGCCTAGGATGTATATATATTGATTGCCTCCTTATCTGACATCTTGTGACTAAGATGTTTGTCAGGTTTGGTTTGCAAATATACATTACACGAAGGTAGTGTGCTTGGTGTCAAGGTCACGTATTCAAGGTCAAGTTGGTTTTGATATTTTCACATTACAATAAAACTGCTTGCTGTAAAACTTCGGAAACGTTGGGCTTGTTAAGTAATTAAATAGGCCGCGATCAAATCAGTGAAAGTAGTTTTATTGTAATAAAATTGATTTCTCTAACATTGTTGTAGGGTTTTAAAAGCAATAAATGTTCTCTGTTATAAGAGGTTCACTAAGGTGCATTAATTTTTTTTCATATTGATGTCTTAAGTTTCCGCGAATATTATTCATTACAATAAAACTACTAAATGATAAAATTTTATTGTAATATATTTTCTGTGTGGCCAACTTGCCCGCACAGCACGCATGCTCAGTGGTGGTACTGCCCCTGAGACAGTCAACAGTGTTCGCTCAGTCACTTGACGCACCTTGGGAGTCCATACCAGTTACGGGGTGAATGCATACGGCTGGCACCGATGGTATTGCCCCGGTGCTCTTCTGGCTTCTGGCTCGCTGGCTCTGTGCGGAAACTCGTGAGTCCGCACATTACCTTGATATTGTGGATCTCCTTGCTCTCTGGAGCTAAGAGGAGAATGAATAGTACCATATTGTATGGTACTTTCGCTTTTTCGTCATCACATTTAGGGTGACGGTACATCCGTTGTACCTCCAGCACAGGGATGTTATGACTGAATAGGTCAGCCGTCACTCTTTCTTTGGAGATTTCTTTTGGGATTCCTTTTAAAACAAACGTTAGGTGGCGTCCGTATGGTACGCGATATTTCTATCGCGTAAGAGGGCGGTCAAGCGGCGGTGTTCGCTGGATGGCTCAGTGTTGACACGGACGCTCTTTCTACAGGCACCCGCTGATATATAGTGGAGGCGCTGGTCATCAATTATATCTGCGATATTTGTCCATGCATTTTTATCGTGGACTATTGGGGGGGAGGGCGTCTATCTCCCTCCGGGCTGGAGGCTCCTCCATGGCCTCCGGGGCTTCCCTCTTGGGGGATTGTGCGGGCGACGGTCAGGCGAAGTCTATGTTGAAAACGTCCCAAACAGAAATACATTATAAGTATTTTTTAGTTCTTGCATGGACTCATACTACGATTTATGCGAATTACGATGTACAAAGATATAGCTCAGTTCCACTTATTACGTAAATCCCGAGTATTACTCTACCTCCACTTTATTTAAAGCATGTTAATTATAGTTTAATAGAAGTTCATCATATGAATGTTCTCGCAAAGTGGTCATAAAGTACCATTCGACTCGCTGGTACAGTTATATGAATGCGGGTTACGTATTATGTAGTGTACATCTACACGTTGCTCGGGCGATGATTGAAGTTTTATGAATAGTGTTACCTCTGGAGGGTTTATAAAATATTCTTAATTTAAAATGTTGACTTTCAAATTATTCCCCGTTTGAAATATTAACATTTAAAGTATTCTTAGCCTTAGAATATTGATTAAAAGCCCGCCAATCAACAAGCACAACCCGTATGCGTTGTGCTGATTGATTGGCGGGATGTAACCCCCATCATACAACAAAGGCAAATGGATAATACGATTAGTACTCTTATTCTACTTTTCAGTAGCAAGTGTAATGTTGCTAATGCATATTTTGGAGTATTCCTCGCATTGAGTTACTGTACAGATTAAGTATACATATTTTTTTAATTTTGTTACGGAAGAAATGAATTAAAATATATTCTCTAAAGCAAATGATAAAATTTACTGTATGAATTGTTCTTCCTCAGTAACAATTTCTTACTTCTTTCTTCAAGTAAACTACTACTATACTCCTTAATTCCTTACTCAACTGAAAACTTATTTAATTGAGAAAACTTCTTTAGACAGACAAAAATATTATTAGTCAGCGTCATCAAACATGCTATACCTACGCAACACCAACATATCTTAGAGTTCTAAGTTTTCACGCCTATCACCAGTCCCTATGACTACCTGTTACCTTTCTTTCAAGTATTACGTGAGTACTAATTTCTCTGTTCTGCTTATTTTGGATGACCTGGGGGGCAGGGGAGTCTAGATGATGATTACGTCATCGGTAGTTATTTACTTTTTTACACGAATGTTTGCCCTCGCATTGCCTTTGCTTGAAAACGAAACGCTTTTTCGGGGATTCCCGCAAATAATCCATACGTTTAGGCACTCGCTTTAGAACCGAGTAGAGGAACTACCGCGCGCTATTCACTTGTCCTTAATTTCCTCTGTTAGTGTATTGTTTTGTTAGGATACTATAGCGAGTAGACGTATTTTAAGCATAGCAAAGCAAGTTAACATTTGTGTTTGATTGTGATTGTACCGTTGATTAAATTTGTCAAAGTTTATTTTTTAAATTTGATGTCGTTTCAAATAGACAAATCCAAGTTATACCAAAAAATAAATCTATAAATTCAAGAAAATCATTGGAGTTGGTTCCCAAGATCATATATATATATATATATATATATATATATATATATGTGTGTATATAAATGTCACTTTTAAAGATGTTGTATTTAAAGCAATAGGGCTTATATAAATAATCTTTAAATGCGGTTTTTTATTGTATACTTTGTATTTATGTAGTTTCTGTATTTAGGCAACGACTACCTGTAAACCTGCAGAAAGAACACAAATTATACAGCCAGCTTCAAATGTTTAAAAACAGGAAGAAGATAAAATAAAACCCGCTAATGAATCACAACCGAAATGCGAAAATAATGGAAATGCAGATAAACAGAGAGCAAAATCTTCTCAGATAGCTGTGAAAAATAAGATTGCTCTACTCGAAAAAAAAAATGCATCCGCTAGAGATACTATGCCAAGCCGTGTCGAGGTTGATAAACAGATTATTAAGTTGCACGTGGAAATAAAAACAGCAAAACAGTATTTAAACTGAAGGTTTAAAATGCAATTGCCCGGAAGAAACACAGGGATAGTATGAAAAGAAAGTTAGAAGATATTTGTCATGAAAATCTGGAAAAAAACTATCTCTGAGGGATTCAGTGGGTACGTCCTAATCTTGAAAGCAATCAACCATCGCAATTGAGCACAACTGCTGATATAGCTGCATTTGAGAGTGCAGCAGACGAACTTAATCTATTCGCAGCGTAAACACTCTTGATGAACTCACACAAGAACTACGTAAAAAAGGATTTTACATTGCAGTGGGACGCATCTTCATTGATTCCCAAAAAATCTGCAGAGGGACGAAGACGTGTATCGACAGTCCCTGTTAAGCTCATTCGGGCTTGAGCCCGAATGAGCTTAACTGATCACCACAGGAGCCACTTAGATAGTTCGCTGAAACATCAATTCATTATTTACAAAACATACTCGTAGCATCCATACTTGGACCAGATCAAGTATTTTTTTATATCTCAAGATGATAAAGCTCGAGTCTCTATTGGCGCCACTGTGGCAAATAAGCAACCTCCTCTTTTAATGCACATGGAATATAGAATCAAATTGGCTGATTACGATTGTGTAATCACTGAGCGTCATAAATTAATACCAACTGTTTATGCTGGTATCAGAATCACTTCCTGTATGCTAGAACAACCGCAAGCCGTTGGATATTCAGGACCAACATAAATCGCTATTCAAAGTGGAAAGAATAGTTCATCTACTACTCATGCTCAGGATTTCGAGACGCTTCTCGAACTTGAAGAGTTTCGAATATTAGCTAAAACATACCATGGACTAGTAAAACCAGTGGTAATTATGACGGTTAATGGAGGGCCAGATGAAAATCCACGTTATTAGAAAGTCATAGTCATTTCTATGCAACACTGTAAGCGTCATGATCTCGATGCACTGTTCTTAGCTACCAATGCTCCTGGAAAAAGTGCGCATAACAGAGTAGAGCGCAGAATGACTCCTCTTAGTCGGAAACTGGCTGGTTTAATATTGCCTCATGACCATTTTAGGTCTCATTTGGATGAACGTAGCGTTACAATCGATAAACATTTAGAAATATCTAATTTTCAATTTGCAGGAAATGTATTGCCTGTAGTATGGAGTTCAATGGAAGTTGATGGCTATAACGTTAATGCAAAATATGTTATGGCAGGTGTACAAGATATTCCTGATTTTCCAGACATTAAATGGTATTGAGAACATGTGCGTGAAGCCAATAAATACTTGCTTCAAATTGTAAAATGTAGAAATACAGAATGCTGTCGTCAAAGAAGTGGCCTATTTAGATTACTAGACAACAGGTTTCTTCCACCACCTGTAGAAATAAAACAAACGGTTTATGACGTAGTCTTGGATGAAGGAGAGCAGTTTCTTAATATTTCAGTAAATTTAGCTCTACGCTTAAGTGCTCCACTCGAAGATTTCCTGCAAATGCCCTACGATTATTTTTGTCCGACGGTAAAATTGAGGCTATCAAGTCGAACATGTAAAACGTGTGGTCTTTATCATGCCGCCAAGTCATTAAATAACAACAACGAAAAGCTTCATAAAAAAAAAGAAACGCGCCCACTGATAGGAAACTTAGACCTGTAAGAGTCGCTGCTCGTCGCGCTAATGAACTGATGTACAATATACAAAATTTAGAGCACCATGGTGTTGAATGGCTCGATGAAAACGACGTAGACATTTCAAAATCGGATGGAAGTGAGCAGACTCATATCACTGAGCAGCAATCCAATATCATCGAAAACTTGAATCATGAATTCGGAGTTCATGGACAAAATTATAATTATAATGTTAAAAAAACAATATATTAATTGAAAAGTGTTTACGTAAGCATGGGGGAGAGCTTTGCTTACTTTTGCTGACAGGGGGGATGGAGGGGGTGAGTAAAGAATTGTAATAAATCTGCTCATACAATACTTAAACGGCCCCTAACAAAAAAGAAATCACGTGAAAGGCAGTTCAACATGCTGTTGAGCTTCCTAAAAAACAAGTTCCCGGAGGCAATCCGTGCCTACGAAGAAGACCAAAGCCCGGCATCGCCTGACTCCAATGAGGAGATGGATGCAGAGATAAACTCTGCAACCCCAATCGCGTCAAGCACCGACAGCCCCAGCTCTGACTCGGGAAGCGATGACGTCGACTTCACGCTAGTGAAGAAGGCAAAGAAGCCCCGAAAGGGGAAGCTCCGCACAGAAAGCGGAAACACCTCTGGCCAATCGGTCCCCCTCCCACGGCCTGCAAAGGCGGCAAAACCTGCGGCGGCTGAAAAGCCGCACGGAGCCCCCGTCGCGGGCCCCACCACCAACAATAAAATATCCCTCCCGAGGGAGGCCCCAGAGGCCACGGCCACGGAGGAGCAGACGTCCCGAAGGGAGAAGCGCCCCCCACCCATCGTCGTCCACGACAACAACGCCTGGATGAGCATCACCAGAGTAATTGATGACCAGTGCATCAATTACGTGTCAGCGAGTGCCTGCAGAACGGGCATTCGTATTAACACGGCATCGTCCGGCGAACACCGCTGCTTGACCGCCCTCCTACGCGATAGAAATATCGCGTATCATACGTACGCTCTGGAGGATGAACGCCTCCTACGCTTCGTAGTAAAGGGAATCCCCAAGGGGTTCCCCAAGGAGCGAATATTCGATGACCTGAGGGACTAGAAGATTCCCGTGCTGGAGGTACATCGGATGTACCGTAACACGAAAAGTGGGGATACTACCACCGCGAATGTGCCATACAACATGGTACTTGTCATACTGCCCTTGCTCCTGAGAGCAAGGAAATACACAACATAAGGGCGATCTGCGGCCTAACGGGTTTCCGCATTGAGCCGGCAAGCAAACGGAGGGCACCAGGGCAATGCCACCGCTGCCAGCTTTATGGGCACTCAGCCCGGAATTGCCAAGGGCGCCCGAGGTGCGTCAAGTGCCTGGGAGACCACGGCACAGCGGAATGTCTGAGGGACAGATCCACCACCGAGCCCCCTGTGTGCGTACTTTGCGGACAAGTAGGCCACACGGCCAACTACAGAGGATGCTCGAAGGCCCCCAACTTATACAAAAGGAGGGCACCAAAGCCCTAGGGCATCTCGAAGCCGCCGCCCAGGGCGCAGAAAGCCCCACAGGTGCCCCAGCACCAGACACAGAAGCAGGATGACTTCATCCCTGCCCCTCCTCCCGCCACAAACGCGTGGTCCCGGGCTCCAAAAGTCGCGGGGCCCCCAAAGGCACAAAAAACCATTCTTCCCGCTCCCCCTCAGCCACAGAGGGCCCCGAAGCCCCAGGCTCAGGGAGGCAGGGCTAAGGACATAGTAGCCGATTTTGAATTCTTAGCTGAATTCATAAAGTCAGTCGATACTGAGGAGGTGCAACTGTTTGCACTTAAGGTCAAATTTGGCACCATGGCGGAGAAGATCCAAGCCATGGTTGACCATGCAGCGCTGGTCGAGATGATAAAGCGCTTAACGAAACAAAGCATCCCAATGGCTACAACGGGAAGGACGAAACCCAACTCAATAAGACTGGTGTCGTTCAACGCAAACGGCATCAGATCGAACATCCAAGAGTTGCGGGACTTCCTCTCGGAACATAAAGTAGACATCCTTCTAGTGCAGGAAACGTTCCTTAAAGCTAAAAACTCAAACCCGCGTATTTGCAATTATAATATTGTTCGAAACGACAGGACCCGAACCTGCTTGGGGGGTACAGCCATCTATTATAAGAGGTCCCTCCATTGTATCCCACTCGACCCGCCCCCTCTAGAAAATCTAGAAGTATCCCTATGTAAGCTATGCATGACGGGCCATCAGCCCATCACCATAGTCTCTGCATACCAGTCTGATTCAAAGCCACTTCTAGTTAGCGACCTGGACGCTATTTTCGAAAACTTAAACGACGACCCAATAATATTAGCTGGGGACCTCAACGCCCACCACGTGACCTGGGGCAATAGATACAACAACAGTCACGGGACTGTCCTCAAGAGATATGTCGATGATCATAACATCATCATCAACGCTCCGTATATCCCAACCCATTATTCCCCGAACAATAATGGGTATGTACGTGCACCTAGTATAATCGATATATAGCACTGGTTAAAAACATTTCACTCGTCATAAAGACGGCTGAAACGTTACACGAGCTTAACTCGGACCACAGACCCGTTTTAATAGAAACAGGAGAAAACCGAAATAATAGAAATAGTAAAATTAAGAAAAAGATCATCGACTATAAATTACTAAAAGACAACTTAGATAATGTCAAATCGAGTGAACTCGATAACATCCCAGACAGTAAAGACTCTCCCCAAGCCGCTATCGCGGCTTCATCCTCATTAACCGCACTACTGGTTAGAAAAATAGGAGAATCGTCAAGAGAGATCTCCAACGTCCCAGAGGACCGTTTAGCTCTCTCTGACGATGTCAGGGACCTTATCCGTTGAAAAAATGCGGCTAAACGCCTGCACGATTGCTACGGAGGCGAAGTGTGCAGGAAAGCCCTCCGAAAACTCGAAAGAGAAGTAAAAAAGGCTGTACCTAACTTCATTAACAGGAGATGGTATCACTTCGTTAGCGAACAATCCCCGTCGCATACGGCCTACTGGCCTCTCGCC
>JAFELO010001085.1:1760-23261 GCA_017140195.1 Eumaeus atala | reverse complement strand
TGGGATATAATATCTGAACCTGTTATGTGTGGGTTCTGTGTGATATAACATCGAAACCCTGTAGTGTGTGGGTTCTGTGTGATATAACATCGGAACCCTGTCGTGTGTGGGTTCTGTGTGATATAACATCAGAACCCTCTGGTGTGTGGGTTCTCTGTGATATAACATCGGAACCCTGTCGTGTGTGGGTTCTGTGTGATATAATATCGGAACCTGTCATGTGTAGGTTCTGTGTGACATAACATCGGAACCCTGTCGTGTGTGGGTTCTGTGTGATATAACATCGAATCCCTGTCGTGTGTGGGTTTTGTGTGATATAACATCGGAACCCTGTCGTGTGTGGGTTCTGTGTGATATAATATCGGAACCTGTCGTGTGTAGGCTCCGTGTGATATAATATCTGAACCTGTCATGTGTGGGTTTTGTGTGATATAACATCGGAACCCTGTCGTGTGTGGGTTCGGTGTGATATAACATCAGAACCCTGTCGTGTGTGGGTTCTGTGTGATATAACATCAGAACCCTCTCGTGTGTGGGCTCTGTGTGATATAACATCGGAACCCTGTCGTGTGTGGGTTCTGTGTGATGTAACATCGGAACCCTGTCGTGTGTGGGTTCTGTGTGATGTAACATCAGAACCCTCTGGTGTGTGGGTTCTGTTTGATATAACATCGGAACCTTCTCGTGTGTGGACTGAGTGTGATATAATATCAGAGCCTGTCGTGTGCGGGCTCTGTGTGATATAATATCGGAACCTGTCGTGTGTAGGCTCCGTGTGATATAATATTTGAACCTGTCATGTGTGGGTTCTGCGTGATATAACATCGGAACCCTGCCGTGTGTGGGTTCTGTATGATATAACATCGGAACTCTGTCGTGTGTGGGTTCTGTGTGATATAACATCGGAACCCTGTCGTATGTGGGTTCTGTGTGATATAACATCAGAACCCTCTGGTGTGTGGGTTCTGTGTGATAAAACATCGGAACCCTGTCGTGTGTGGGTTCTGTGTGATATAATATCGAAACCAGTCGTGTGTAGGCTCCGTGTGATATAATATCGGTTCTGTGTGATATAACATCGGAACTCACTGGTGTGTGGGTTCTGTGTGATATAACATCAGAACCCTCTGGTGTGTGGGTTCTGTGTGATATAACATCGGAACCTTGTCGTGTGTGGGTTCTGTGTGGCTCTTTGGGCTTAATTTGTCTTGTTGAGGGCTGGACAAAGTTGATATTCAGGATCCAATGCTGGTGCTGGAAGGTTGTGATGGACTGTCACATAAAACCTCTTTGGTGATGGACACGTTAAATTTGTCTTAACAAGAAATTTCGAATTGATTTATATCTAGGGTCTGAAGATGAATCTGGGTGGAATCTGTATTAAAATTGGGAACCCAATGTAACGTGGGCTCGTTTAATTTATCTTGAAAAGGACTTTAGGCCGAGACTACATCTAAGTATGGACGTGGCGGGTAACCATGTGAAACCTTTAATAGAATATCTGAACCCCATCGTGTACTCAGGCACATTTTTTGACGCGGGAAACATATTTACGAAATTAAACAAATTTACTACAAGGGGACTGAAGAGCAAGACCTGACGGCCAGGCCTTGACTTATTTCTTCGGAGAAAGTCGCCACTTATTTCAGCGTGGAGCTTACTTGTGACTATTATTCATCAATCATTGTTTATTTTCACATATTGGATCTGTATAAAGATCACTTATGCTTGTCTTGGCGGCTAGGTTTAAATTGAGGGTTCGCAGCGCGCCCACGACAGAGAAGATACCCATAATAAACTCTGCTGGGTAACTATCATTCCTTTCTTTGAAGAAAAAAAATACTAAACACTCTTCCGGGTTTGATTTTTTAGTTTTCCTTCTTCTACATAGGCTGCTGACTTTAGTGTTTAATAGTAGCAATCCGACCTCTGTTCACGGGAGAAGCCGGGTCGGATCGCTGGGTCTAGATAAAAGCGAACAAATGAAAACGTTTATGAATTTTCACACACACACTGTTATAATAAAGTAATTTAATATAAGGAACGAGTAATTATATGTCAACTATAAGAAGAATCGTCTCCTAGACGTCTCCATCTGGTGGCGGCGGCCCGCGATGATCCACTCGTAGTCGCCGCGCTTGGAGTCGAAGGCGCCCTGCTGCAGCGACAGCAGCTTGAGCGTGAAGCGCGGGCCCAGCTCCCGCAGCTTGGCGCGCCGCCCGTCCGCCGTGAACTCGTACCTGCCGACACCAAGCATACCGTGGAGCAGGTGGTCTAGCGTACACCTCCAGAGACCTCCGAGCGTGCGGGAGCCGCGACTGACCTGTGGTGCCTGAAGAAGATGTAGTCGCGCTGATTGTGGAAGGTTACGGCGCGCCGGCCACGGAACTGCGGCTCGTAGTGGAACAGCGCGCCGAGCATGCGCCCAATCGTCAGCCCCAGCCGCGTGCTGAAGTTGTTGAGTATTACCTGGAACAGAACATTCGCGCGAACTGAGCCGTTTGGTCCACAGACGTCCGCATCATTGTTGTCATGCACATGCGTTGCCCTCCCTTCGTCCTCCCCTCCAATGTCCCACTGGCTACTTTCTAAGCGCACGAAACGTTTTTCAAAGACATATTTCTGTTCCCACTAATACATACTTACATTTTATTATCGTTTTTATCCATTGCTCCAGGCAGTCGCTCCAATAACCTCATCTACTATTTCGTTATTTTATTATCGTTTTACCCATTACTCCAGGCAGTCGCTCCAATAACCTCAGCTACTATTTCGTTATTTTATTATCGCTTTTATCCATTGCTCCAGGCAGTCGCTCCAATAACCTCAGCTACTATTTCATTACTGCAGGCAGTCGCTCCAATAACCTCAGCTACTATTTCGTTATTTTATTATCGTTTTTACCCATTACTCCAGGCAGTCGCTCCAATAACCTCAGCTACTATTTCATTACTCCAGGCAGTCGCTCCAATAACCTCAGCTACTATTTCGTTATTTTATTATCGTTTTTACCCATTACTCCAGGCAGTCGCTCCAATAACCTCAGCTACTATTTCATTGCCCCAGGCAGTCGCTCCAATAACCTCAGCTACTATTTCGTTATCTTATTATCGTTTTTACCCATTACTCAAGGCAGTCGCTCCAATAACCTCAGCTACTATTTCGTTATTGTATTATCGTTTTTACCCATTACTCCAGGCAGTCGCTCCAATAACCTCAGCTACTATTTCGTTATTTTAGGGGCCCTTTACATCACCTACTACAAATAGTACAGCTACGTATAGTGAAAAAAAAAGTTTCGGTGGATTTTCGGCAAAACCGGGGTTCGGTTTCAACTGCAACCCTGCAGAGTCTATGACTGAAACCGAGACCTAATTCGGGATATCTTGCGCTGCGTTCTGTCGTTGAATTCCATCCAAGCGACGCAGTTGTTTTGGCTTGGCTTGTTGTTGTGTTTCCTGGGATTCTTTACAATTGATTTAGTTTAAATCGCCAACAAGGTACATAGTGAATACATTATGATATAGGTACATTACCTTAGACAAAAGCACATAAGATAAAAGGTGCCTTAATAGCAAGCAATCTCGACACTATTAAAACAAATAACTAGAATTTACCTACTTGTTATATCTTTTAGAACCAATTACGTAAATACAATAAAATGTAATATAAAATAACAGCAACAAGCTTCTTAGTTTTAAATATACAATTTTACCACCGAAAGCATGTTTAACATAACGCAAGCCAGAATACAGTACTTTTTCTTTCAGTTGTGTTGACGCGGAGAAACGCATTTACGCGCCTTCACTGGCCCTGGGTGGGGTCCACGTGTGCGGGGCTCGTAGCACATTACAGTCCCGGATATTCTCAGCGATCACCGCGAGTGCCATCAGTGCCGCACTTGGTGCGGTATCCACATATATCCACATATACTGGTATAAATACTTTATATATACCACTCATTCCCACCACTGCTACTCCACACACTGGTATAACCTCTATGAACTCATTGATATGATCGCAGTGAGCCCGAGGAGAAGCTAAAACTGTCTTGGGACCCGCAATGAACTTAGAATAAAATAGGAGTAGGCAGTAATTCCAATTTACCTCCCTAGTCAAAGCAGGAGACAGTAGGTACAAGATTGCAATGACTTCTACTTTTGGCGACTACTGACGCCCGCAAACATCAGTATAGACCAGACACTATGCAGTTTCACTACAAGCCTCACAAACCACCCGTCGCACCCACGCCACATCTGCGCTACGCGGGCGGGAGGCGCCTGCGCAGTCCAGCGAACACGATTAGGCTATGTCACAGCAAGGGCAGCAACCTCTAGCTAGTACTCACTTCTGGTCTGTGTTGTGTTATCTCCTTGTAGTCTTTCCTGAGCTCGGGCGTTATCTTGCAGCTGGACAGCCTGAAGTGTGCCGTGGGTCCGTGGGGCAGGTGGACCAGCAGGAACCCGTTGGGCTGCTTCTGGTTCTCGTTTATGACTATCACGTCTGTCATTTGTTCCCGAATTGCCGATTGTATAATTCTTTTCACTGAAGACCTGAAAGCAAATTGTCATATTTAAATGACATGCAAAGAACAGACTACTTCTATGTACATGTAAGGGAATATGTACACATTGGTTACTTTATCTAAGTTTCCATACAAAATGATTATCCTATGCATTGCACGAACAAGTAGTTCGTAAATAAAACTAGCTGCAGTAGTTTTCCATTGGTCGGCGGTATACTCGTGGCTCGACTGTCTGAGTTTGTACTTGAATTTCTCTGAGTTTCAATAATTTCGCGAACGTACTGTCCTGCGTACAAGAGGTGGTACTCAATATAAAATGTTTTTCAAAAGTAGTCAATTTTTAGATTTAGAAAATGTACTTAATCACATTGGATCATTTAATCTGTACACAGTTGTATTGCAGGTACATTAACGTTGTCATACATACGTTATGTGTCACTGTCGCCCCACTCCTAGTCGACACTCACCCGGAAGTCGCAGAATATCGGCGTTGAGAATATTTGTGTGATAATCTCAACTGTATGCCGAGTGGCACTCCTTTTCAGTGCGGAGTTGCATTTTTGTGTATATGTTATGCATAAAAAACAATTTTACTGTCATTAACAAAGACAGTACAATTGTTTTTTTTTTTAATTTAAAGAATTAAATATATCTCACTTTTATTTTTGTAGTAGTACTTTCATTCTCGCATCTTCTGCTGTTAAAGGTTTGTTTCGAGTCGTTACCAATTTGTTGAGATGTATATTGTAACTACAGTGTACTGTAGATTGTAATGAGTGTCATGTATAGTACAGCAGTAGCAGTAAGTTAGCAATTTAGCACTGAGTAAAGATTTTCTATTTAATAGAATAGAAAATCTTCACTCAATTTTTTAATAATATTATATAAAAAATTATTATCCCATGTATTATATTGAAAAATAATTGTCCTATGTTAAAAACCAAATTATGGTTTCATAAATTATAAAATATTTCAGTTATTTTGATCATGTGTAGTTATTGTATTCCACAATAAATGTCATTTTTCTTCATTTTTTACTAACCATAGATGAATAATTAGACTCACGGATAATATTAAAAGCATAAATGCATCCATACACTTTAGCCATTAATTGCAGACATTTTTTATTCAACTATCTTCCTACAAAAATATTTGTTTACCTGATGATGATGAGTTGGAACTGGTCGTAAGTGTAAATTGAAATTAAATAATAGTGGAAATAGTATATAAGTTTGTTTATTTATTCAAGAGTTAATCAAATGTTTCCTCTTTATAATATTAGTACAGGTTATTTCTTACCTTTGTCTGTACCTGGAGAGTGAATTGGGAATCATCCTCATCAATTCCTTTCCAAAGATTCTTGTTTTAGTGTGTGGGTTGTCAGAGTAGGTGATCAATACTTTAGGTTCATATGTATTTTCATAGTACGATGACAACTCGTCAAATTCCATTTCCTTCTGAGCCTGTAAGCATGTAACAGCGACTGTTGTAGCGATGTACATCTGTAAGCTGTCGCCTTCCACACAGGTCATACCTATTATTGAGCTTCATCTAGGCTCTTATGTTCATAAAATACAATCTGACCCACAAATTTCAATCCTACAGTAGTTCTGAGTATAAATGTGACATGACTGTCAGAGAGATGCAAGTACAGACGGTGCAACTTGACGAAACTATAGGGGTTGCGTTTTCTGTCATTTACAGATGAAATAGCAGGAGTAAAAGGTAACCACTAATTGCTGATTAGGTTGACCAACCAGTGTTGAAGTGGAAACCTCCTTAGCAGAAGGTTATATTAGCAGTTCCACCAGAAGCAGGTGTGGGGACAGTACACTCAATATAACATGTTTTCTTAGAACTTTTTTTTCACATACAGAAATAATATTCACTTTTGTTTTTATTGTTTGTTAGGATTAAATGTGACTTGATTTTAAAAGTACAAATTTAAAAGACATATTTTTCAGTCTGTTTAGATTATTAATGTGTTGTTGTTACAATATGACACTGACAACTTTATGATTTGGTCAGGTAACCATGGCTCTGATTGCATTGTTAGGTCCACCTAGTGACCACATCCACTACTTTGGCGTACTGATGAAATTAAAGTTTCAGTGGTTACGTCGGTGGTCGGTGGTTAGATTAGTCTACTTTAGACTGTGCAAACTCTTTGGAAAAAATTTAAGGAAATTTATGATATAATATACTTTAACCTTACCTGATCTCAAAAACAAAATCCCCATATAGGTTTTTCTTTTGGATTTGAAAATTATGCTTTGGAAGCAATGGGAGAGCCCATTGGATTGCTATGAGTGCTAGTTGGAGGACGAGACTATGTTTGGAGTTGAAAGAGGGCCCCATCACCTTCTCTACACTGCAGTTGGTACAGTTGCAATCCGATATGAGTGTTTGTAATAGATAACTTAATTATTGTTATCAAGACCAGAGGACCAAATGGTAGTTGGGGCAGCTCGTGTGAAAGTGTGCATCTGGTATTACCTAACCGGCACCGCTGTGTTATTTCAGCGAGGCAACTGATGGCCAAATTCAAAGTACTCATGTAAGTAAAGGTACACATACCATGACCAGCTAGTGAATATTCAAATGTAATAGTCTTTTTTTAAGCCTAGGTAAGCAACCAAGCAGTCTCATTAGTTAATGATAAGTGATCACACCCACCTACAAACACCTACTACTTGTAGTACTGAAAGAGTACATTTTGGTTTGATATTGTAAGAGAAGTCTAACAGTTGATGTTATATATAAGTCAGACCCACACAAGTGTCAGCAGATTATGTGTCTACTGCCCCCAGTGGGAAACACTCACCAGAGCTGTTGTAAAATTGAGATCAATGCCATAGTTATGTAGCTTGCCCATGGCATTATAATGATTACAGTTCAGAATATTGCAGCTTGCCGTTGATAATACTATGAGATTACGAGCTCTCAAGGAGAAGTCACTTACGGTAGACAGATGCTATGTTTAAAGATGAGACAAAATTGCAAAACAATGCGATCATCACATACCTCCTCCTGTTCCTCTGTGTCCACATTAGCAAGCATAGTGTCATCTTTTTCACGCAGGGATTCCAAAGTGTGAGGGATTTTTTTTGGTACATCTTCACCTTCCTGTTTCTTTTCTAATTTACGCCTGGAATGGGATTTCGATATAATACTTAGTTAATTTGTTTTGGTATAAACACGAGATATAACCTTAAAAGTTTATTTACTTTTTCTTATCTTTGCCACGGGCCATTTTGTATTCCTTTAATTACTATATTTTAGAGATTTGTAATATATTTTATTGCTTTTGTTCACTAATCACTTTCAAGAAGTGTTTGTATTTTCTGTCACAATTAATAACACGGATGAAAATAAGTACTGTAAGTGTCTATTCAAAAACTGTATAGTATTATATAGGGTTTGTGTGTCTAGCAAAGCTAGATGTATGACTTTGTCAATTGCATCATATGTCATTGTCAGTTTAAGTCAAGCTTCAGTTGTCAAAGTCATTATTATTTTGTTATAGCTTGGCTACACAAACGAATCGATCCGTCCACCACCACAATGGGCCATTTGTGCAACCGAACAACGGAAGTATTTGGTTTGTACGTGGCCTCTGAGATATATATATATATATATATATATATATACAGAAGCTCTTTCATGCAGGCAAAAAACAAATAATAATAATAATAATGATAGTAATAATGATGATAATAATAATAATAATGATAATGATGATATTAATAATCATAATAATGATGATGTTGTTGGTCGGCGACCTGAACTCCAAGCATCCAGCTTGGGGATCGGCCGTCACAAACAACGCTGGTTTCAGGTTGCTGGAGGATTCGGAAGAGCGCGGCTACACGGTGCAAGGACCACCGTGTCCTACACAGGTGCCTACGGATCCCCTGCGCACCCCGGACGTTCGGGACATCCCCTACACCAGAACCTCAAAGCAACGGTCAACATCGAGGTCCTGTACGACCTCGACACTTAACACCTATCCATAATAGTCACACTTGATTTCGGAGCAATTTTTAGGGAAGGAGTGCGGACCAGAGAGAGGATCGACTGGGCCGTCTATCAGGATAGCCTAGTCGTCTTCACCATCGCCGGGTAGCTGTCTACCCCGGACGAGGTGGAGGCTGCCGCTCGCCGCTTCACGGGAAAAATCCGGGAGGCGCGGGCGGCGGCGACCACCAATGTACCGGTGACAGCGCGATGGCGGGGTGAGCTCCCCCCGAGCCTACTGGCGGACCTGCAGAGGAAACGTCAGATGAGGAAACTCTGGGCCTGTACCCGCTGTCCGAGGATCAAGGCACAACTCAACAAACTGGCCGAGGAACTGTCCGCGAAGGTGAGGGAGTGTCTTGGAGCAGGCTGGGAGAGTTCAGTCTTCCATGCCGGCGAAAACGACACCAACCTGCACGCCCTCAACAGACGTCTCACGAGGCCAAAAACCACCATCACTCCACTCCTAGACACCACAGGCGCGAAACACTACGGAGCACAGGCACGCGCCGAAGTGCTCGCATCACATCTACACACACAGTTCTCACCACATCCAGCGGCGCCGTCGTTCGCAGAGCACCACGAGCAGGTGGAGTGCCGAATTCGAGAGCTCCTTCAGAGCCCGACTCCGTCACACAGCGGGACGGATTTCATCTCCCCCTCTGAGCTGCGGAAAGTCGCACTTCGCCTCTGGAGGCGCAAAGCTCCAGGCCCCGACGTCATCCCCCCTACAGCGCTGGTGATGATGCCTAGGCGAGCAGCCATAGCTCTCACACAGATCGCAAATGGTATTTTCCGGACGGCCCACTTTCCGGAGACCCGGAAAGAGGGGAGGGTCATCGTTCTGCCGAAGTCGGGCAAGCCCCGAAGTCTGCCCGGAAGCTACCGGCCGATAACGCTGCTATCCCACATCGCCAAGTTGTTCTAGAAGCTTCTGCTTCGGAGGCTGATGCTGTATATAATAAAGCCCATAAGGAATGAACAGTTCGGCTTCCGGTGCGGCCACTCGACCCCGTTGCAACTGATGCGGGTGATCCACCACTTGTCTGTAGAGATGAACAAGGGGAGACACTCTGTCGCGGTCGTTCTCCATATGGAGGAGGCCTTCGACAGGGTGTGGCACCCGGGACTCCTGTACAAGTTGGTGGACGCCGGCGTCCCGCTGGCGCTTGTGAGACTAGTGGCGTCATTCTTGGAAGGTAGGACCTTCCGGGTAGGTTGGAGCGGAGGTACTCCTCGGTGAAGGCCATACGCGCCGGAGTGCAACAGGGCAGTTGCCTATCCCCTTGCCTGTACGCGGCCTACACCAACGACACCCCACACTCAATGATCCTTCGGGAAAGCCGGAGCTCGCAACTGGGCGCATGCAGCGCATACTGGACCGGTTGCTGGAGTGGCTCGACAGGTGGTGCATGTCCGTCAACGTGGATAGGACGACGACGCTATATGTCAGCGAGAGGCGCTCCATGCCGGGGCGGTTAAAGTTCAGAGGCCAGGATGTGTCTTGGGAATCCCCAGTCATTTATATCGGATGCAGTATCGACCGCGCGCTGCGGATGGGCTCGCAGATGGACCGAGCGGTCAACCAGGCGAGAACAGCCCGCGCTTTGCTGTGGCCGGCACTAGCGTCCGGACTTCCTACACGGACGAAACTGGGGATTTACCAGACGTATATCCGGTCACGCCCCACTTACGCCGCCCCCGCATGGTACGCGCTAACCTCCCAGGCCCAGCGGAAACGCCTGCAAGCCCAGCAAAACATATCCCTACGGGTCATCATCGACAGGAGTCGGTCGCTACGTCTGTAACGTGATCGCGCGTGATTTGCGGATAGAGTCGCCGGATGAGTTTGTGGTTCGATTATGGAGCGCTATGTTCAATAGGGCAGGCAATGGACCGCGTGCTCATCTACGCGACCTGGCCCCGCTGCACGCATGACCACCTGACGGGAGATCGTATCCGCGTGAAGGGACTGCGTGTCCTGCGATTCGGTCGAGGATCACACGTGCGCATGCATAACACACCCAATCACTACTCGCCACAATCACAACACACCATGCAACACTCAGGCCCTAAACAGGCCTACATTCCCCCCCTGAGCCCATAAGCCACGATGGCAAACACGCAATATTCATTGCGGCCCCATTACCGAAGGGATAGTTGTCCCCTCGATCTCTCGATCCCATCCGGATTATGAGGTTCGCCTCGGTGCCCGTAACCCTCGCAGATTTTCTGCGAAGATGTCCAGGAGTAGCGAGGTCTACCCTAAATCAAAGTCGGCTTTACTCTTTCTGACAGAAACGCAGATATCTTCTCCGATCGATTCATCTTACATAAACAGGATATAAATTAGAACAATTATTTATACCCACGGGCTGGAGTATGTGTTTATCATATTGAAGAATATATAAAAAATAACTTTATTTGTAAGAAAACACACTGAATATCCGTACATATACAATCTAAGGTAAATAAAAACAATAAAAGACTGTCAATGTGCTAGTACGGCAACAATGTACCTAACAAAAGGACGGAACCTCAGCTTAAGTCACAGCCTAAGACCTAACACTAGTTTTCAGGACCATCTTTAGTTTTTTTCTTAATAATAAGTTAAGTGACTGTAACGTACAATTTCTATTTAAATTAATGTAAATTAAATTTTATATGCATATATACATGATGACATATTAAGCACTGTGGGTGCAAAAACAATATACAGTATATAGGCTTTGTGATAAATAAGAAACAAATATTATATATAGGTAATAATATGTTTATCTTTAAGTCAACATATACAAGATATTATTATGCATAATTACTTGTATTTATTACGCCTTTGTACATCCGCATTGTTGAGCTAATTTTACATACATTTTATGTTGAATTTTGAAATAAAAGTTATTATTTGAGTTGCGTAACGGTGATGGAAGTTTGTTCCAGCACTTTCAGGTCTTTCAAGGTCAAGGTCATTGCCAAATGAGAGTCGGAGCACTTAAAAAAATTGGCGAGAGACTAGTCCGCCTTCCGTCAGGAACATTCACAATATTCCTTATGAACAAGCATTATGCTTCCTGGCTAAATATGTTTTACCTTCTTTGCGCGGAAACATGAATCGCTGGCCCATGCCGTAAAAGAGCAAGCGGATCTTCTGGGCTTTCTTTTTGTGTCGAACTCCTTTTTGGATGATCAGAGAACACCGCCACCTATTATCTCACGATGCCGGATATTATGTCCATGTAGAGCGTTGTACTTAAAGCACGTCTTTCCCAGGACATTCATAAATTGAGTGGGCCCGATGGCATCGCTCCGGTTGTGCACCGATAATGTTCATGGACTTCCCCGGAAATCAGGCGATTGGATCACTAACTTCTTGACAAATTGCAGCATCAAGATCATGGTTGATTTTGTTTGCTCCGCCCTCATATTTGTCAATGCTGGTGTTCCCCAAGGCTGTGTTCTGCAACCTATACTATTCCTTCTGCCTATCAATGACATGCTGCAAACTAGTGGTCTTCATTGTTACACGAATGATAGCACATGGGACGCAATATACACTGCCCGCTCCAATATTTTCCGGGAATACCTCAACGAGTATCGGAACAAGCTTGTGTCTGAAGTCGAGAATTTGTTATTCAAAGCAAAAAATTCTGAGAATGATGCGGACAAAAATTTGTCCAATTTAACCCCCATAAGACACAAGTTTGGGCGTTTACCGCTAAATGGTCACCCTCCGTCGTAACTCCTCGTTTTAAAACACCTGCCTATCGACCGCAGCAATATTCGGAATACTTGGTGTCGACATATTGAGTAACGTCCAGTCCCGCGGTCATTTGGAAACGAACTTATCCTCAATGAAGCTGGGTGTGCTCAGTAGGGTGAAACAGTACTTCAATCCAACTCATCGGCTGCAACTTTTTAACATCTGCGCGCACAGACCCCGGAATATCAAATCTCTTCTTTTGACCGTATACGACGTAGAGCGACGTTGACGACCAAGCGGACACCTCGATCCTTTCCTCGTCCTGAAGAAGAGATGTCAATTCACTGTGCGTCTTTTACCGTATTTCCTATGGGGAGTGATCTGAGGAATTGTTCGTCTTAACACAAACAGCAGAATTCCATCTTCGGACAACACCACAGAACTCTAAGTTTTACGCCCATCACCCTGATGTCAGTAAATCCACAACAGAGCGGTTTTACCGCGTACAACTATACTGTGGAACCAGCTGTCACCTTCGGTATTCCCGATCCGCTGCGACTTAGGTGTCTCCAAGAAAGGAGCACACATATGCGTTAAAAGCCGGCAAAGACAGTAAGTCTTGCAGACGCGACTTTGTTATTTTTGTCAATTAATTTCAAAGATATACATATTTCTCAGTTAAAGCATATTTCCGGTTTCAAACTGATCAGACTCTGGTGAAAAATAATGAAGAACTATTCCACGACAACAACGACAACGTATCTTCACGCCACTTTCCGGATAGGATATGTAACATTTATTTCAGAGATTTGAATGGGCCTGTGGAGATGAATTGATTGTTTAAGTTCATGGTTTGTTTAGGTTTTCGTGCCTCTTCTCGCTATCTCTCAGGTCTAGTATAAATATAAGGTTAGTACGCACCGTAACGCTATGCTCCGTATATCCCAACCCATTATACTCCGAACAATAATGGGTATATACGTTCACCGAGTACCATAGATATAGCATTGGTTAAAAAGTTTCACTCGCCATCAAGACGGCTGAAACGTTACACGAGCTTAACTCGGACCACAGACCCGTATTAACAGAAATAGGAGAAAATAGACTTAATAGAAATATAAAAATAAGGAAAAAGATCATCGACTATAAATTACTGAAAGATAACTTAGCTAATTTCCAATCGAGTAAACTCGATAGTATACCAGATGAGATAGACTCTCCTTAGGCTGCTGTCGTGGCCTCATTCAGTCATCGCCCTACTGGAGAGTAAAATCGAAGAATCGTCAAAAGAGATCTCCACCGTCCCAGAAGAACGTTTAGCTCTCTCTGACGACGCCTAATCCGTCGAAAGAATGCGGCTAAACGCCTGCACGATCGCAACGGAAATGTGCAGGCAAGCCCTCCGAAAACTCGAAAAAGAAGTTAAAAAGGCTATAACAAACTTCATTAACAGGAGATGAGATCACCTCGTTAGCGAACAATCTCCATCACATATGGCTTACTGGCCTATGGCGAGGGCTCAGAAGTCCAAACCGGTGGAACAAATGCCACCACTAAACCGCGTAAACCGATTACCTGCACTTGAGGATCACGAAAAGGCGGAGTTAGACACTAGAGACTCAATGCACTCCTAGTTCCCTCCCCACAGACCCCTCCTACATAGAAGAGGTACGAAACACAGTAATGGCCCGCCTGGCTGTGCCGCTGGGCGATTATAATGAGATCATACGTCGGACGGACACAGAAGAAGTAAAGGATCTAATAAGGAACCTTCACTCGAAGAAGGCCCCAGGGCCCGACGGAATAACCAACAAGGCGCCGAAACCGCCCATTATTATAAACCTCCTAGTGTACATCTTTAACGCCCTTCTGGCGCAATGCACTTATCTAGGTATATGGAAGGAAGCCTTAGTGATTGGCATGCACAAACCGGGGAAACCCCGGGCGGAGCCCACTACCTACTGACCCATAAGTCTCCTAAGCTCGTTAGGTAAAATCTATGAAAGGATAATTCTATGAACGATTTTTAGGCGTGCGCGCCTAAAAACCGTGATACGAGAGAAAAATCTTTTCATGGAGGAGTAGTTCGCGTTTCGCGACAGCCACATTGCCCACAACTAGTACACCGCCTCACGGAGTACGTACTCTCGGGACTCAAAAGACAGGGCCGGCCTCGCGGCACGGGCGCTGTCTTCTTTGATGTAGCAAAGGCGTTTGACAAGATTTGACATCAAGGCCTCATCTACTTATCTTGCTTTTCTCCTTACTGCACGACCCCGACGACGCGATAGCCATAGCAGTTGCTAAGTCTGCTCTTGAACACAAGTAAAACACGCCCAGACACGCATCCGCAGTAAAATGCCAATAGGGCCAACTTACGGATAGTAGTTTTTAGTCGGTAGTATCTATCGCTTCACGACGTGAGCCCGACACACACTTCAGGCCCACTTGGGTCGGCTGGATGGTGAGTATATGCATTTTTTCTGCTAGAACCAGTGCCATACACACCGCTCTTATCGGTCGAGCGATTAAACCTTACATATAATGGCACAGTTATAACACATATGACTGACAGCCCGGGTTCGAATCCGTAAGTTGAGAGCTGAGATTTGTAGTAATAAAATAACGCGGCTCTAGAGAGCACTAATAATAATAAATCAATCAAGTACACGGCTTTTTGCTGATATTTAGCGCAAATTAACCCCTTCCGTCAGAGGGGGGGGGGTGAGGAAGCCGGCCTCCTCAGATAAGCCAAACATTAAACGAACTCAATTATGCTTGTCCACGACACCATAACCTAAACGGCATCGTACGCGCGCCGTCCCACTAGTGTGAGGATGGAAACCGCTTCCCCCTTTTTGGTCCCAATAATAAATCACCATAGATTAACACCCACAATATAATTCCGGTTCATCTCTTGCCAACTGCGGGAAAAGAGAGGGTGCCTGTCCCCCTATCGTCTCCCTAAACCTGAAAACACGAAAGTCTTCGCTAGTCATTCGAACTGTTAAGGCTCGACAAGCGCTGCCAATCAGTAGTAGGTCCCAAGAAAGCTTAACGATAATAATTTCCCTTTGGAATATTCAGAACAATTGAAACATTGCCTCACTTTTGGCTATATGTTGTCGCAATGGGATCATCTATGTCTCCCGTTGTCGCAGATATATTTATTCAACACTTTGAAGAGGCTGCCCTTCAAACTGTACCTATAATACCAAGATTCTGCAAGCGATACGTCGATGATACATTCACGATATTACCAAAGGACAAAGTACTTATGTTTTTGAACCATCTAAATTCTATTAACTATAAAATACAGTTTACGATGGAGCTAGAAACCAACAATTCATTGGTTCACTTGGATGTTTTGGTAATCCGCAATCCAAACAACATTCTAAGTCCTGCACTGTTTAGGAAACCGACCTACAGACAGGTATTTCAATGGTACTGTTGGAAAGTCCTTGGTTCAAAAAGCTTATTTCCTTTAAAAGTTCTTTAGTTTCGGAGCTGTAATTTTTCTGTGTCAAAATTCGTAAGTAATGATTGATATTTATGCATGCGTTCATAAACTATTTAAAATGGATGAATAAACTATTGTGTATTTTTTTAAAGATTGAAAAATATTACGCGTGCGTTCAGAAATGTGTAATGAATACGTAATCATTTCAATAAAGCTCATTTGTTTATTACATGTCAAACGTTTGTTGTGCAATCCTGTCAAGTGCTGTAACAACTATTTATATGTGCGTTCAGAAATTCATTTTGTGTAAAATGTCTAGAAAGTTCAGGTAGGTACTGTTATGTTTGTTTGTTTTAGACATTAATTTGTGTAAATTATTTATTAAATTAAAGATTTATTCTTGATAAGCTATAGTCCATGTCTCGATTGTTTTATGTGGTTTTGTGCGTGTGCATGTTCAGTATTACTATTATATATTAAGATCTAATCTTTCCCAGCGGAGCCGTAATGCAATTAGGCAGCGGAATATCGCGAGTCAATTATCTGACGAAAAACTAGAAATTGCCCAAGAAGAGCGCCGCGTTAGTATGGAGCAAAGAAGGGCCTTAATTCGTTTTTCTCAAACACAAGAGCAAAGTGTAAGAAGAAATGGTTTGAGTATTGATTTGAATCGGGCAGCGTTTCGATATGATTGCACCATCGACTACAGCTTGCATTGGTCCTATGGATGTTGTTTGCCGGCATTGTGGCGCATTGAAGTTTGCTGGTGAAACGCCTGGTTTGTACTGCCTTAGTGGTAAAGTGACATTGCCATTGGTGGTCCCGCCACCAGAGCCATTGCGTTCCCTGCTTAATAGCGAAACACTAGAATCACGACATTTTTGTGAAAATTTTAAAATACAATGTCTGTTTCCAAGTGACTTCATTTGCGGTGGAAATTATCGAAGAATACGGATATAATCCGACATTTAAGATAAATTACGTTAAAAACTTTACTTTCTATGATTGTAAAAAAAAATTGGAATGTAGTTTGTTAGATTTCTGTATTTGTCTCTAAAATAAAAATGGTATGTTATTATTTGAAAAAAAAAAATCTGTGTAAATCTAACTATGCCTTTGAATTTACAGATTCAAGACCAGATTTACCATTGGATTGAATCATTGCAACCTATTTTAGATGTACAGTACAAATTCTTGTAAATATACTTCAAGAGCAGTATGAAAGAACAACTTGACCGGCGTCAAGGGATCAACACAGCTACGAAAAGAGCAATTCTCCAAGATTTGCAGCAAATGCTTCATGACATCATGCATTGGTCAGGCTTTTCAAGACTGCTTTAGAGCGCATGCCCAGATATAAGTATAAAGTTTGATATAAACTAATGAATGACGGTCATCGAAACACATACATGAGTAAATTTGAATTTGGAATTCCTCACCAACGAGGAGAAATTCGAGATTAAGGTCACCAGTAAGAAAAACGCCAATTTCACATGTAAGGACCTATTTGGAACATATTCCAACTCTTTATTATCAATAACATGTCCAATGGGGACGGGTTGTTTAGCCAAATTTTTGGCTGTAATATCAAATTAATGTGGTAGAGAGAAAACTACCTGTCGTTTATAAAAATGAGATAGATGAAATCTATCTTTGTTTAAATTATAATAAATTTACTAATTTCTTATTATATATTTAAATTATACCTAACAGTATTTTCCGAATGTGGCAACCATTTAGAATATGGAAAATGAAGTAAAACAACTTTGTTTGCATGTATATTATCTAATATATCATAGCATTTTAAATGTTGATATTTGTTTATTTTCCCTTTGTTATTTATTACCAAACTTGTGTTTTCATCGAAATTATTTTTATTTTTACTTATATATACAGGGCGTACAGGAAAACATAAACACCTAATTTAATATGTAGCTATACCACCAATGTATGTTTACCTAGATGATAGATATGAGATACGTTTCATTTTTACAAAGATACACCCAAAAAGAAAATGTACTGTGAATTCGCTTCCCCTTAACAATGCGTTTGATACCGACTGGACGTCAGAGTCGCTCACTCAACAGGTAACCAAAGGTACGCACAAACTTCAAACGGAATCCTGCTACACGATAAGCTCATGAAAATAAACTAAACTGTCATAGACATACAAAAAAAAATGAGTTGTTAAGTTTATTCATCGATGACCAATAAAAAACTGAAGAGACCTCAAATTGTAAAAAAAATTAAAAACAGCTTAAACTTAATTAATAAACTAACTTTATACCGCAGTAGGTTACTAATTAATGCAGATATGTACACAAATCGCGGAGGTTCTTCGTATGGAAAGACAGCCACATTAAGATTCTACACGACACAGCATACAGTATGAAAACACCGCCACAATTGAATTCTATACGTCATAATATTGCATTTTTCCATCGCATCAAAATCGTGCCACTCTGGTCCACACATACGTATTGCGTCGGTTTTACATACCGTTTCTGGTAAAGGTAATTCCATTAGTCCACAAATATTTTTCAATAAAATTGGCAGGCGTGTTGATTTGATTTATTAGCCACTGATAGTAATCGGTGCGGCGTTGGTACTCAATACGTAAGAATGCTTGCACTTGACTTATTTTATAAGGATGACGGGTATCTCCTTAGGCTTCTTTACGAACGTCATGAATAGTACTATGCGGCACCCGCAATATTTTTCCAGCTGACCTGGTACTGTTTTCCGGATTTTCGTCGAAATATTACGAAATGTCGAAGTATTATATCACGAACTTCCAAGTTATTGTTGCTGCAAGTATCTTTATTGCGGGACACATAGCTGCCGTGATCCCATAAACATTGTACCACTCGCATAAACACATACCATTGGAAGGAATACGTTCATCACTCCGATGACCAATAAACGCCGTATAAAAGCGCAGCGGCTTCACTACAATTGTCCCGAGCCGTCCCACAGGCCGAAACCATATCCGTGTACTGTATGTTACTGAACAAAAACGATGGCATGATAAAAATATAAACACAACGTGAGTTGCTTTTTTTTACTTATTTATTTACTGAAACATAAAGTAAAAACCATTTACAATATAGTAGCGGTGTATCAAAATAATTAGATATCTTGTATCTTTTCGAATTTGCTGTCATAACGGGAACATAAATATATGTATGACAATTTCAACTCTATCTATCAAGCTCCATGAGATACAGCCTGGTTATGGATAGATAGACGGTTATTAAAATTATAGTAATAGGGTAATATTTTATCCCATATGGTTATATATTAGTAAAGCCTCGATGTCAGCCTGTCCGTCTATCTGTTTTCATATATTAATTTTTTATTATAGAATAGGGGGGCACACGAGCAATCGGAGCCTGTTTACCACTAGCGACGTCCGTGAACATCCACATAATTACGACGCCGATGCGTTGCCCTCTTTTGCCGCCTCCCTAGGGGCCACCGGATACTCACAAACCGCACGAAACGTGACAAAAAGATGTCACTTCACTAAGGAACCCTTCCTACAGGAGTCACACTCGCACTTGGCCGGTACTACTAGTATTTCATGAAAAATATTCATGAAATACTAGTAGGTGAGTAAGTAATACGATTTAATATGGAACTATTATGTGAACACATCTTTAGATACTTGTAGAGTTGTAGGCATTGTAGGCGGCGCAGGCGGCTTGCTTCAAACATGTAGAGCAAGGTTCTTATTGGCCGTTAACTTTACCTTACATCGTGGTTGTTGTTTTGGCGATCGTTCACCAGGTGGGAAGACGATCTCCGTGCAGTAGCCGTTCCGAGATGGAAGCGAGTAGCAAAAGATCGGTCGTCTTGGCATTCATTGAAAGAGGCCTATGTCCAGAGGGGGCCCGATAAGGGCCGAAAATGTTGATGATGATGGTGTATTACTATAACAGTTTCTTTGATTAAATAAATAAATAAAATCTTTATTTTTGCAAAAACTGCAGAATGAATAATTACTATTAATTTATTACAATAATTCTTAATTAATAATTATAATCATATGTAGACCTTGTAGAAAAAGGCCAATAGCTTGGCATTTGCTGACATAATAGTCGTCAGCGCCGGCCTTCCGCATGGGCCATATGTTGACAACACGGGCGCACTGACACACACAGTACAACAACATAACAATCTTAAATATTACAAAAAAAAAGTATAAACCTTTATTTAACTTGTCATTTTTCCCAACTTTCAGGTTATGTACACAATAATTACAAATATAATAAAATCAAATGAAATGCCGATTGGATCCAAATGTACGACTTACCAAATTTCATATATTAAATCATTCACAAAACTCTACCATCAATTTAACCTAAATAACACTGACGTCGTGAACAAGATATTCATGTTCTTGCTGTCTATTTGTCACAAATAAAGTTTTGTTCTAAATGTATAAACATTTGGCATGTTCTCACTTGGTGGGGATAATGTAGTTCCATATACAGTATCTGTGTAATTTAATTTCGACAGCATCAAGGTTTCAGAGAGGCGGATGCGTAAATCGATCCCCAGGTACTGTCTCACATTACATAGTATTTTATGGAGGTAGAAACACTCTCTTACTAAGCTAACTATGTGGTTGTCAATTTGGAGATCATTATCCATTTACAATCTAAGATTTCGTATATCCTTTCCATAGCATTATGATATTTAATTTGGATATTTGTGATTTCGTCCACAGGTCATATAAATAGATTTTTTGGGATTCAAAAGCAAGCTATTTTTCTTGGACCATGAAAAGATTCTATTGAGATTATCATTTAGTTTATTAATTGCAGTGTTGATTTTAGATGGCCTACGGGCGATATAGACTTGGGCGTCATCTGCATAGAAATGGTATTTACAGTGAAGTATATGATTTTGCATGTCTGCTGCATATAATAAAAATAGTATAGGACCCAGTAGAGAGCCCTGCGAATTGGCGATTGTGTCTGAGAAGAACCATCATATTTAGTTATTTTTACATACTGGCGACGTCCACTCAGATAAGTATTAAACCATTTTATGACATCGCTGTCAAAGCCGTAACACCTCAATTTGGACAGGGGCAGGCTGATATTTAAGGACTCAGAAGCACGTTAGAAGTCCAGCAATACGAGGAGAGTACACATGCCTTCGTCCTGTGACTATAAGATATTATCAGTCACATCAAGTAATGCCGTGACAGTCCCTCGACCTCTCCTACAACCTGACTGCACGTCTGGTACGTTTTTTTCTAAGTAGTTTGTTACTTGTTCAGAGACTGCTTTCTCTAATACCTTAGATAAGCATGGTAGGATGCTTATTGGCTGTAGGTCTTTAAGATCTGTGGGATTTGAGATTTTAGGCAGGGGTGGCACTACTACCAGCTTCCATGCATCTGGATATGTACAGGTTTTGATGGATGTGTTAACTATGGAAGTAATGGTTTGTACTGAATCCGGCATGGTTAGTGAAGGCATCCTTAAATTTATTGAACCACTTACCCCTGCGTCCGATTTAAGAGATTTTATAATTTGGGCAGTTTTATGTACCGTAACTGTATTAAGATGAAATGTAGCATCACTAAGTTTGTGGAATTCCAAAAATGTTAATGTAGAGTTTCGGGTAAGTTAGGTACATATACAAAGTGATCATTTATAACATTTGGGTTGTTAAATTGGGGAGGCAGGTCTATATCGTAGTGTAGAGTTTCGGGTAAGTTAGGTACATATACAAAGTGATCATTTATAACATTTGGGTTGTTAAATTGGGGAGGCAGGTCTATAT
>JAFELO010001083.1:155337-184454 GCA_017140195.1 Eumaeus atala | reverse complement strand
GGATTACATACAGGAGATGTGGAAATTAATGCAAAGGTCTTATAAAGAGAATCAAATAAAAACATTAACGAGATCAACTATCCAAAAATAAGAAAAATCCGAAAAGTTTGTGGAGAACAATTAATAATATAACTTACCATATTCTACAAAGAACACAAAATTAAATTTAGAATTTGCAAACCTGTTTTTCCGACAAAGAGTGTTTCCACCAGCACTGAAGCAAGCAATAATAACGTCGGTCTACAATAGTGGTGACAGAGAAGATGTGTCAAACTATCGACCTATCTCCGTACTCATAGCCATCTCGAAGGCTCCTGAATAACTCATTAATTAGATACTTATTCATTACAATAAAACTATTTTTCCGGATTTTATCGCGGTATTTAGTTTAAGTATGGTCACGAGTGGACCCGTCACCATGGTTGCTGTAAAGCTTCTGAAACGTCGGGCTACATAAATAATTAAATAAGCCGCGATAACATCCGTAAAAGTAGTTTTATTGTAATGATTGACATTCGCGTAAACTTAAGACATCAAGACTTATTCATTATCACCAGAAGTTGAAGCTTCTTTCAGACTCTCAATATGGCTTTTGATAAGGACTAGCTTCTGAGGACGCTGTAACTTCACTTAACAGTGTTTCTAGATCTAAAAAAGCATTCGACACGGTTTCTGTCCCCATTCCTGTACGCACATTAGAGAACATTGGCATCAGAGGACCATCACTCGCACTTTTAACTGACTGTCATATGGAGCGTAAACAGGCGGCTAAAATAGGTCAGTATATGAGAGATCAAGTCGAAGTGACGTACAGCGAAGTGTCCTAGGCCCGACCTTGTTTCTAATCTACATAAATAGTTTATGAGGTATGTCCATTAACCAAGGAAAGGTGTATTGCTATGCAGACAACACAGATGTGGTTTTCACTAGAGTGACGTGTGTATCAGTGTGTCAAGCTACAGATTTAGGACTTTAAAAATAACTAGCTGGTTAGGAAGCAACTTGTTAAACACTTATTAAACAAAACTCATTATATCTACTTTTTTACTATCTAAAATATGATCCTAGCAAAATGTCTAGGAGGCGCAAGCATACCGTAGCTGCATTAGAATTATTTAGGACAGCTTTTGCACATAGATAATTCCGGTACCAATCAGCTAGATTATACAATAAAATAAATAAGATAAACACGAATGTAAAAAATTGCTATCAAACATGCTCAAGACATGGAACTATACTGAAACTGAGTGCATGTGCAGTACAATACATCCAGTACAGCACATACACACATATATGGAAACACACACGAGCGCATACACACACACACACGAGCGCATACACAAACACACACGCACACACACACACACACACACACACGAGCGCATACACACACATATACAAAGATACACACTGATACACACACATACACACACACACACAAACGGGCGCGCACGCATTACATGCACGCGCACGCACGAACACGCAAACACTGATCCTTCTTCTCATTTCATTATTAACTTTTCAAAGATTAAAAATTTGTATTAAAAAATACACACACACACAAATAAATTCATCTGTTATCAAAAGGACATGTTATATATAATTATAAGTAGTATGGAAGAGCGCGAACTCCTAACACAAATGCTTATAACATAAAAGAAAATGAATAAAGTTTATTATTATTTATATATATGTCGCATCCATATTATTTGGATCGTTATTGTCTGTTAACATTGTGTGAGCGTATGTGAGTAACGTGCAAAATGACTCTTGAATAGACACATAATTTTGCTACACTTTTATTTCCAATTTTAATTTTTGTAAGTAGATAATAAAAGTGTCAAAATACGAATAATGAAAACGGAGAGACAATGTCGTGACATCCGCGTAGTAGCAGTGCGTAACAAAAAGTGTGTCGTGCCCCAACACGGCTGACTTCAGGGCTCGGCTAAGACGCATCGAAGTGAAGTTAAAGCCGATCGATAAAGCATCTACCGCTTTAACATTAAATGACCGGATATGACACGGCCATTCTGTGCTGACACACGCCCTCATGTGTTAATCTGTAACAAAATATCACGAAAACACAATTCCGCTCGGCCATACCTACATCAACTTATAGGATTGATATCTAGCATAGATTAATTTTGTTTGATTTCATTCCTCATCTTCAATTAGAACGAACTCACGGATCGAGAATCCACTTACACTAGCCTTAGTTCTACCAAACGTGAAAAGGAGATAAAAGGAGATTCGTGAACGTTGTTGATGACTGGCCATCTCAACGCACAAAGAACGATAGGTAAACTCTTAGTTCGCCCATTGCGTTGTACTTTGCGATGCAGTATACCTGATCTCATCTCGTACGTCCCAGCAATATCATCATTGAGATGTCCCTCCCTCAATTCAGTTATTACCTTCATAATCTAATCATCTCGCTGCTGCTCTGCTAGGAGCCAATTATCCGCAAGCTGGGTGATGTCAACGCGTTTCTGTTCCACCCAGGGGGCCTGAGGAAGTGGTGCTTCAACCGGTAATGGGTTACGAGACAAAAAGTCTGCGTGAGCCATTTGATTACCAACTCGGTATTTTATGTTCCGTATCCGTCTGCACTTGCATCTGTATAGAGTTCCAATGGATATAGCGGTTCGTAAGTCATGAGGACTGGTTCGTTAGTTAAAATTTCTATTTCCTTTTGTCGCATTTCTTCGTAACTGAGCTTCCATTCCAATGGACACTTGCTTGATGTCAATCTGCATAGTGCGGCCGTCAGTGAGCCGGGAGAAATTTGGTACAAATTGACGAAAATATGACGCCAAACACATGAACTATACCACCTGAGTAGTTGTTTGTGGCGGTGTTAGCCATAATAACGCCCCGATCTTACACCTATTCGGCTTAATTTCACCTGCTTCGACCTCATATCCTAGAAGCTCAATACGCTTTTTAAGAAAATAACACTTCTTAAGGTTCAGCGAAAAGCCAGACTTGGTGAGGACTGCGAGAACTTCACGTAAACTCTCGCGAAGCCCTGCTCTACACTCTCTGTATTCACCAAAATATCGTCCACGTAAACAATGACGTACTTTTGTGTGCGGGATTACCTAACGCATTCATGATCGCCCGCTGGAAAACAGAGATGGTACTACTAAAAATAGAGCATGGTTAAAAATACGTACAGGCCATCCGTCGTAATGAATGCGATACGCTCAACTGAATCTGTACAGGAATCAAATGGGACCCGCTTGCACAGACCAACTTTGTGAAATATTTAGCGCAATGTAATCTAGATATTTGGTTGGATATCAAAGGTAAAGGGTAACGATCCGGAACAGTATTTGATCCATCATGTATCTTGACTAACAGCGCTGGGCTGGCAAAAAGAGTATTACTTGGCCTTATAATATTTACACGTAACAACTCCTCAACTATATCTCGTAAAACGTGAGTAGGATCAATTAGCCTAACATCTAGCTCACCAGCAGTCACACGAGTAGTCAGGAAACCATCTATAAACAAGTCCAAATATTGTTTTAAACTATCAACTCGTAAATATCTGTTATTTAATGGGATACCACTGTTAACAGAATCAAAATTGGTTGCTGATAAGTTTACATCTATCGTCGTATATGTGTTAACAGTTAAATCTCTACTTAATGTGAATTCCGATGCACTCATTTTTACAAGAAATCCTTTATATAAAATCTCACGGCATATCAGAATGTCACTACGAAGATATACGTCCGGCAGAACAAGAAATAGAATCTCAGTCGTGAATCCGTTAATTTCTATATAACAATTGAACTGTACACATTTTTATTACCTATACCTACTAGAGATGTAACTTTACCAATTCGCTTTCTTTTGAATCTCTTAGTGTGAAAGTGTAACACGTATTGTATCAGAGATCCCGATGGAGAGTTGACCGCACATAGGTTGTTTGAGTTGACAGCACTGACCCGTCTGACCCGCCCGCAGTACAGCAACTGGCGATGTGACCCGGGGTGTTGCACCTGTAGCACTCCACCACGTTGCCGGTAGTCGCTCGTTGTCCGGAGCTTGACGTCGAAGTAGTTGTCGGTGGCGACTTCTTGGCATCCGCTAACTTCTTACGGCACTCTACTTGCCCGTGTTTCCAGTTTACCACAGTAATGGCACTTGATCTGGCTTAATGATAGTGGTTTTTTTCCAGAATCGTTACACATGTCGATAGTTATATATAGAGTATCATTTTCTCTCGGTCTGACATTATTCAAATTTATGAGGATAGCTGCAGAAGTTTCGTGATACACAAATCTAACCACAAAAAGTTCTTTAAAATCGTCATATATGTTACCTGCGACAATCATCATACATGTTACCTGCGACAACCATCATACATGTTACCTGCGACAACCATGTGGATGCTGATCCTTTCAACGCCTTACTGAGGAGCACAATAAGTTGATTGCCTGCTATAAGATTTCCCATCGAAACAGGTCAGCGGTTGAGCACCATGAACTCGGGTCAGAATCACGTTTTTCAGGGTCACACTCAGGCAAATTAACCTCACGATTATTAGTTGGACACTCGAGAGCTTGAATCAACGCTTGCATTTGTCGATTTTCCGTTTCAAAAAGTAATTTCCATTGAGAGTCATTATTGTCATTCCTGGGGGCGTTCACTGAAAGAGATGAATGTCCACTTCTATGTTCAGAAGTGGACCGGTAAGATCATGATGATGAGTTAAATATTAATAAAAAACAATAGTAATTTGTCTGTCATTCAATTAGATAGATAAATAACCTCAAACGTAATAAAACATGGACTAACTAAAATAGATTACGACATACCTGTTTACTGTGGCACAATTTTACAATGAATTGTAAAAGTTAACAATAACAGTAAAGCCAATTTATGGTGCACATAGACAATATGTACACAAGCGAGCTGGGACTCATTTTTTGTACCAAACAGCCAACATGTCTTTGACAGAGTGAACAACGATCCCACCGAGAGGCGAGTCATCTTTATATTCCGTATGTAGGTACCCAATAACTGCCGCCATGATATGTTAGGATCTGCGCAAGCGATGGAGCGGGCCCATGTTCATCTCTCTCACTGTCCAGTCCGCTCACCGGGGACGTGGCACGCCGCGCCGGTCAGCTCGCCATTCCTCTGCATTCTTCTAAAACCACTTTGTTACTATAACTGTTCGTCGATACCCGATACATATTTAGTCGCAGCACCCGCGCGTTTGTGTGAGGTACTAGACGTAAGAGCTGGTGATAACAACACGCTTGCACAATGTGCACTGCATAACCGTGTACTGCTGTGCACGCTTGCACAATGTGCTATCCTTTACTTACAATAGAATGAACGCATATACTTACGTAGGACTGTTTGTATAAATATTGTAATATGCATTGCTTGAGATATAAAATAATATTATAACAATGTTTTATACCTTAGTGTATAATAAACATTATTTACTTTTATAAAAGGATTGAAGATACCGGTCGGATCAGGTTTGAAGTAAATGCGAGTTATATTTTGCGAAATTTGAAAACTCCGCGAATTGTAAAAAAAAATTGCTTCCAAGTATTTTTAATACTGTAGTTAGTTTTAACGCGAATATACAAATTAAAAAAATAGTTCAAATAATCAAGTTTAAAATATGTGTGTGTGTGATTGTAGTGTTTTTTTCTTTTAGGCATGTGATAGTGAAAAATTCTTTTTGTGTTGAAAATACTACACAGGCTATGTACCGTGACGCTACTGCTATTAGGAGTTTACGCGTGTGACACTCCACACTCCACGTCGTAGATAGTGGCTCCGCTTACAAGACGTAGAGTCGCGATATACCCGATGCACACACGCAATACATGTGTAGAGTCGCAGCTGAGCCGCTCCTGCTCGAGTTAAACATTAGCGGGAGACCTGCAACAAACTGTGGAGAGAGGATTCCTCTACAATGAATATAGTGAGGCCGAGTCGAGAGGTTCAGCTGAAGTTGACTTGTAGTGTTCAAGCTGGGGCAGTGAGAGTCAACTAGCACATATTTTCTTTTTTAATTTCTTTTACCTACATTGCTGCTTCCTATAATATGTGTTGCATAGTCGAATGTGGCTACAGTTCATTTATTTGAACGAGTTCTTTTTTGACATCAAAGTCGAGCCACGCTTGCCGATAAAATAAGTGTTGTTGAAAATAAAAGAACTGCCTACCTACAAATGATATGTTAACCGACATCTACTTCCCAGTGATCAGACATAATTAGTTTGTTTTTACAACAACAACAACACGTCATCACGCCAGTTCCCGAACGGGGAAGGCAGAGAGAACTGAGCGCCACATGTCACGATCCTTATATACCTGCCTTGCCTCCTCCTCTTTCATAACTCTCTTCATACAAACGCGCCGGTTGCGAAGACTCCGAACACCACCTTCGGACAGTACCCGACCAATTTGATCGTGGTATGTTTGTTTTTAAACTCTTGTTAATTGAATGACGTAGGACAATCTGCTAGAAATCTACCACTAGACACATTATTATGTATACTAATAATAAAAAGCTGAAGACTTTATTTGCTTGAAAGAAGTTTTTTATTACAGACAGAAATATGTATCCCTGACCTAGACGGAATTCAAACCCACGATCTCTGGTGTAACGAACGGGCTACCTGCCACGTTGACTCAGTTGGTGCCAGCCGGTCGTCGCTATATACGGATCCCACTTTATTTTCAACCATTCACACTTTATCTTTGAAAAATAATTAATTTACGAATGAATGATTTTTTTATAGAAAGTACCGACACGTAACTCATTATCATAACAACAAATTCAGAAGCTGTGATGGAGCAACGTCTGTCGGGACGTCTAGTCATAGTAATTCCGATGACTGCCATCCGTTCCGTTCTTAGGAAGTGGACAAAACGCGCTGGTGATCGCTCTCATTCCACCTCACACAGATTTATTGGGGCACGGCTGTTTTTGCCGTTACCTGTGTGAGGTTGTTCGGATCGAGTCAACGCCGTCCTGCCATCTATTTGATGAGCTCGACATACTTTAGCCAAATGTCCTGCCTGGGAAAAAGAACGGACAGTTCTCGTTGCTAGTCTCAAGAAGACCAGAGATGTCGGTGTGCTGTGTGTTCGAGTTTATAGTATATATTGAGTACACTTAACGTAGTATAGGGAGTAAACCTCCCGCGATGATCTCCCAGGCACCCACTGGAAGAGTCGCGGTTGTATGCCACCGCTTTCCCGTGACTTCTCCATTGGTGGACGAGTAGTAACACGGCTAGGGGGGAGCATTTTTCACAATTTCGAGTCCCACATACCCTCCCCCCCAGGATATCCCCGACCCAGGGGCATGCCTAAATGCAGTCCCCAGCGAAAAAATAAAGAAAAGAACCTACTGATAATAATAATATTATTATTTAAAGCAAAGAGAACCGAGGATCCTGTCACGAGGCTTTCAGAATTGTCTCGCGTCTTGTTCATTGCTCGCTCCGCAGACACAAACACTCCGGTCGGCAAGTCCCCTGACACCTTCGGACCAGAGCGCCGAGCAGGTTAAAAAATTACGTGATTTAAAGTCGACACAAATCATTTGATATCTTTTTTATGTAAGAGCATGTATCCTTTAGTCACGTGTGACAACCTCTGTAATGGTAGACTACACACCATGTACATAATCTTCTCTAAATATGAAAATTATATTGACATAAATATATTATATTGACATAAATACATTATATTGACATAAATATATTATAGGGTGTATCGCTCCAACAAGCGATGACTACTGAAGTGGTTCAATATTATATCGGGACAAGCGCAGAGCAATAATGTGTCAATAGGAATATTAATGAAGTAAGCGGATATCGAGTGCAAATTCTGTCGCAATTATTATTAAGGGAGCTCTTCATGTTGCGATCATTAACGAATGGACGTTTAATAGCGAATCGTTAGTCGTTGGGAGTGCAGAGTGCGCGGGGTGGAATTACATTATTATAATTACATCCCAGCTGCGTATTTTTATTTCGGTTTACGTTCTGTGGGGCTAGCAATATAAAATTTTTATAAAGTATACCTTCCTGCATTACAATATACTCAACTGTTAATATTTTTGGTTACGTAGGCAAATGCAATTGAATTGACAGAGCGCAATTGAGTAAAAAACTAGTTTTTTATAAAACTAATGTCACGAGGTGAAACTGTTGGGTGCCGTACGGTGTTAGAGAGTCCCTAAGACTCGACTACATACAATACAGAGCGGTTCGTGAGCGCCATCGGACCAATATTTACTAGCGCTTGCATAGTGAACATCGTTACTTGTAATGAGTGACGTGGCGGACGACGATCCACACCAACGCACTCGGAAACGCTTGCTGTCTCTCTCTTGCCAGAAGGTGTGTTGTGTGAGTCCGACGGAGGACCAACCACCACAGAAGCCGCATACCATGCCACAGAAGAAGTTTGAACGGACGGTGGTCAGGAGACCCCTGTTCCCTTCAGAATAAGAACGGATGGAATTCCTAGCGGAGCTGGAGGAACTACGCCCGCAGAAGCTCGCGGTGTCCTCGCCCGCTGAGGGGCCTCCCAAGGTGGACGCAGTGGAGGAATCATCGCGCTCGACCGCCACCTCTTCATCGCCACCAGGAACACCGCGTTCATCACCGCGGTCTTCACGCCCATCACCGCCTGCATCACCGCCTACGTCACATGCGACTCGTGAGTCGGAAATGGCTGGCCCAGCGTCGCCCGAGGACTCGTCGACGACCCTGGGAGCAGCCTCCGTTTCGACTGTCCGCAACCCCAGTGAGTCCCAACCGCCGCGCAGGCTATCGAAGTACCCTCCGATAGTCGTGGAGTCTCTGCCAGACTGGCCGAGGCACTTCCGTACCCTGCGTGACGTGCTGGGACACGCACCCAACGCCCGGCCCTTTGGGAAGGGCATAAGGTTTCTGGCACAGTCGGCTGAGGAGTTCCGGGCAGTCCAGGCCCTACTGACGGCTCCAGGGACCAGCTCAGTGTCACCAATGTCAGCTCTTAGGACACTCTTCTGCGCACTGCCACCGGGAGATTAGGTGCGCTCGCTGCGGATGCGTCTATGCAGTCGGGGACCGTTCGCTGCCGAGAGGAGCCACCCCGACCTGCGCCAACTGTAAGGGCCCGCACACCGCCAGTGACCGAATGTGTACCTATCCTCGTCACACTTGATCCCGGAGCAGTCCTTAGGGAAGGAGTGCGGACCAGAGAGAGGATCGACTGGGTCGTCTATCAGCCTAGTCGACTTCACCAGCTGTATATCCCGGAGGACGGAGGTGGAGGCCGCCGCACACCGCTTTACGGAAAAAATCCGGGAAGCGCGGGCGGCGGCGACAACCATAGTACCGGTGACAGCGCGCCGGCGGGGTAAGCTCCCCCCGGGCCCATTGTCGGACCTGCAGAGGAAAGGACAGATGAGAAAACACTGGGCCTGCACCCGCTGCCCGAGGAAAGAGACACAATTCAACAAGCTGGCCGAGGAACTGTCTGCAAAGGTGAGGGGATGTCGTGGAGCAGGCTGGGAGAGTACAGTCTTCCATGCCGGCGAAAACGTCACCAGCCTGCACGCCTTAAACAGACGTCTCACAAGGCCAAAGACCACCATCACTCCACTTCTAGACACCACAGGCGCGAAACACGGAGCGCAGGCACGAACGAAGTGCTCGCATCACACCTACACACTCAGTTTTCACCACACCCAGCGGCGCCATCGTCCGCAGAGCATCACGAGCAGGTGGAGTGCCGCATTCGAGAGCTTCTTCAGAGTCCGACTCCGCCGCTCAGCGGGACGGATTTAATGAGCTCCCCCTCCTCCTCTGAGCTGTGGAAAGTCGCACTTCGCCCCCACAGCGCAGGTGATGATGCCTAGGCGATCAGCCGTGGCTCTCATACAGGGCGCAAATGGCATTCTCCGGACGGCCTACCTTCCGGAGGCCTGGAAAGAGGGGAGGGCGATCGTTCGAGAGGATTCTACTTCGGAGGCTGAAGCTGTACATTACCATAAGGAATGAACAGTTCGGCTTCCGGAGCGGCCAATCGACCACGTTGCAACTGAGGCGGGTGATCCGCCACTTGTCTGTGGAGGGAGACACTCTGTCGCGGTCTTTCTCGATATGGAGGAGGCCTTCGCCAGGATGTGGCACCCGGGACTCATGTACAAGTTGGTGGACGCCGGCGTCCCGCTGGCGCTTGTGAGACTAGTGGCGTCATTCTCGGAAGGTAGAACCTTCTGGGTAGCGGTGGTGAGAAGACACTCCTCGGTGAAGGCGATTCGCGCCGAAGCTGCCTATCCCCTTGCCTGTACGCGGCCTAAACCAACGACATCCCCACACTCAATGATCCTTCGGGAGAGGGTGAGACGGATGTCATGCTCGCGCTGTTCACCGATGATAGCATATACGTCACCTCGTCCCGAAAGTCTGAGTTCGCAACTGGGCGCATGTAGCGCATGCTGGACCGGTTGCCGGAGTGGCTCGACAAGTGGCGCATGTCCGTCAACGTGGATAAGACGACGGCGCTATATGTCAGCAAAAGGCGCTCCATGCTGGGGCGGTTAAAGTTCAGAGGCCAGGATGTGTCTTGGAAACTCCTAGTCGTGTATCTCGGATGCAGTATCGACCGCGCGCTGTGGATAGGCTCGCAGGTGGACCGAGCGGTCAACCGTCCAGACTTTATACACGGACGAAACTGGGGATTTACAAGACGTATATCAGGTCACGCCGCACTTACGCCGCCCCCGCATGGTACGCGCTAACCTCCCAGCCCCAGCGGAAACGCCTGCAAGCCCAACAGAACATATCCCTACGGGTGATCACGGGAGCCGGTCGGTACGTCCGTAATGACGTGATCGCGCGTGCCTGTGGATAGAGTCCCTGGAGGAGTTTGTGGTTCGATTGTCGAGCGCTATGTTCAATAGGGCACACAATGGACCGCATGCTCATCTACGCGACCTGGCCCCGCTACACGCGCCACCACCTGACGGGAGACCGTATCCGCGTGAACTCCCCCCGTTATCCACCAAGCGGACTAGGGACTGCTTATCCGGTGATCCGGACGAGGATCACACATGCACATGCATAACACATCCAAACCACTACTTACCAACAGTCACAACACACCATACAACACATAGGCTCTAACCTGGCCTACATTCCCCCCCCCCCCTGAGCAAATAAGCCACGATAGCAATCCCGCAGTAATGCCGCCCCGTTACCGAAGGGATAGTTGTCCTCTCGCGATCTCACCCGGGTTATGAGGTTCACTTCAGTGCCCGTAGTCCTGGCAGATCTTCTGCGTGAAGACCAGGAGTATGACGTGGAGAGACAAGCATGCAGATGAAGCTGATGAAAGCGATGCCAAACTCCATTTGACTCGTGCGGTGCGTCAGTTTCTCCTCACCTACGACGACGGGACGAGCTGAAGGATGGCCACGCATCTTTATAAGCTCATAATAAAATTAATTACAGATATATATAATAAATTAATATAATAATATTATATTAATTTATTATGTATAATAATATTATCATAATAAAATTATTTAGGCCTCGGCTGCCAGTAAGTTCTACACAAAACTGCATACAACATTCATACAACATCAGTTTGACACTATTGTGTGTATGATATGCACGCATTGAATTGACAACGTGTCGACTAGGGTAAAATCTGGAGCATTTCAATCAAAATCAATTTAACATTTAACCTATTTTAAACTTGCTAACTATAGCGCTAATTCCTCTAGCATTGGAAAACGAGCTCTATTCAGATGTAATAAGACTTAAATTGATTCGAAATTGCATGGTAATGCATATTGCTCTATCGGAAGCTAGAGAATTGAACACATAGTAGGTATACGACCTGCGTCATTTTCTAGACCAATGTGGTGCGCTACTAACTAAATAAACGCCCAGGAGATACAATTGACAGTGCATCTTGAATTTCAGAACTACGAGTATATATCAGGTACATACAGTCAAAACAATACCTTATTCTCATTTAATTTATGAATCTAATTTATAGTGGAATTGTTTTTCTACAGTAGAGATTCCCACGGGAAATTTATCTTAAGAGGTTCACCCCATTCAGACAGCTAGAATTATATCAGATGATTTCGAAATTCGGTGAAGGCTTAAATTGTTAGCTTGTGGTTGTAATTATTAGATATATACGGTCTCATAGAGCCTAACAGGCCCGTTTCGTATCCAATCTTCCTAGATTTTGCACTTGTCAAATGTGACTCACTCGGCGTCCACCAGAATGTGACGTTTAACGAGCTAGACTCCGACCATAGGCCGGTGTTATTCGACTTTTAGTCCTCACGATAACGTAGTTTTCTCGAAAAAGATTATCGACTACACAGTACTTAAAATACATTTCATCGGATCATCGGGTCATCTTGATAATATTCCCGATCCGGTAGAGATCGGTGAAGCTGCTATTTGGGCCACCCACCAATCTAATCACATTTGTAACACGTTCGATAATTCTACCAAAGAGATAACAAGGACCCACTAGAGCTATTTTGATCTCCCGAAAGATATTAAAGAACTCACATTCAACCTCACTCAATTCGAGTTAAAAACCGCGCAAGACACGAATATTACGATCATCCGTCTAAAAGGGCAAAAGGACGCACGAAAGGGATGTTAAAACTGATATAGATTTTCCTATATTGATTTTAACTTAGATTTTACGACGCTGCGTGGGATCGCTATTTAAACAGCGTAACACTCTCTCAAACAGGCTTCTGGCCCGTCACACATCCGATATAATAGTCCTCCTGCAATAAACGACGATGAAAAACAGAGTTACTGGCCGACACGCCAGGATCACAATGTACCCCGTGTACCACGCAACTAGTCCCTTGTAGCCAAGATACACCGGGAAGTTGAGCACCGCCTCTACGACGACTACAAACGAGTTGAAACTCCTCATTCGAGATATCGATTCCAGACGGTCCCCCAGACGAGACAAAGTGCTTAAAATCATTCCGCCCGCACTAATAAACCTCCTAGTGTGCATTCTCCAAGGATACATATTTACCGACATATGGAAGAAAGCCATTGTGATTCATATTCGCAAGTCAGGCAAGTCAAGAAACTTGCCCGAAAGCTAAAGGTCTATCAGTTCTTTGGCTAAGCTGTAAGAGAGAGTTCACCCCGCGCGCATCAAGGATGTAGTAAGATATTAAGGACACTTCATGGACCATCAATTAGCATTTCATGAAGCCGACCAATACAGGTACAACGCCTCACAAAATACGTAATCAACAGGTTAAAACGCAAGCTTAAACATCTGTCATAACGCATCTTTGACGTAGCAAAAGTGTTTGAAAAAAATCTGGCACGAAGGCCGGACAGGCTAGTACCTATCGTTAAGGATTACAAGTACGAGTTGTATACGAGTTTAAGGTCTGTCAGGGTATCCCACTTCATATTATTCGTATTCACTTCAGCGAGTCATCACGTTGCTCGGTGACTGATTCGCACGACGGAGAATAGAACCCAAAGATAGAGATTCTGCAGTTCGTTTAAACCGCATTATTGTGGATTTACGCACATCACACAGTGATGGGCGTAGATTTGAGAATTCTGTCACCATATCTGAGGATAAAATTCAACTGCTTGTATTAAGCCGAACAATTCAACGGAGCACTCCTCATAAAAATACGATAAAAGATGCACAGCGAATCGACATATCTTCGAAGGATCAAAAATTCGGGCTATCCGGAAATAGCTTGGTCGTCAACGATTCCGGTCGCTCTACGTTGTATACGATCGAATGAAATTTATGATGATATTGCGGGGCCCCTGCCCAAATTTATGATGATATTGCGGGGCCGCTGCCCAAATTTATGATGATATTGCGGGGCCCCTGCCCAAATTTATGATGATATTGCGGGGCCCCTGCCCAAATTTATGATGATATTGCGGGGCCCCTGTTCAAATTTATGGTGATATTGCGGGGCCCCTGCACAAATTTATGATGATATTGCGGGGCCCCCAAATTTGGGAGCAGTGCTCCATATGCGTTCGGACTTGCGCCTTGTAAAGTTGCTGCCGATTGAAGTACTGCTTCGTCCTATTGAGCACGCCCAGCTGTTTTGATGCCAATTCAGCTTTCGTTTCCAAATGACCGTGGGACTGAACGTTACTCGACATGTCGACACCAAGTATTCCGATACTAGCTGAGGCCGATAGGATGTGCTCTGAAAACGAGGAAATAAGGTCTAAGGTAAGTGTCTTATGGGTGTTATATTAGACTAAGTTTATTCGGCCCCATTCCGAGACATTAGATAACAACACCTCGACCTCAGACACAAGCTTGTTACGATACTCGTTTCCGCGTTCCCGGGAAATGTAGGCACGGCCAGTGTATAAAGCATTCCCAGTACTATCATCTGCGTAACAATAAAGACCACTAGTATGCACTACGTCATTAATCTGCAGAAGAAACAGTATAGGAGTCAGAACACAGCATTCGGGAAAACCAGCATTGACAATTAAGAGTGGAGCATGCGTCGTCAACCACGACATTTATGTTGCGATTTGTCAAGAAGCTAGTAATCCCATCGCATAATTTCCCAGGAAGTCTTAATGAATAAAGATTGGAAAGGAGCGCTTTGTGCCCGGTCAAAGGCCTTCGCTACATCTAGACTAACCACCAATGCCTCCAACTTGGTTTCAACTGCCTCCGCCCATCGGTGCGTTAAATAAATTAGAAGATCAAGCAATTAGAGCTAACCAATGTGATACAGATATTTGAAAATACTTACTAGATATGTAGATTAAGCTATATAGAGCTTTCCGTACGAGGAGCGTTTCGACAGAGTTTAGACATGTACACAGCTGTTGTACAAAAATTGTAAAATAAGTTTAAAATAATTATTATTCCCTACACTAAATTCTCCAGTGTAATTGGAACTCTAGAAGAACCACATGTACAGTGATTATACGGGTCAAACATCACTGGCCAGTAGCAAACTTTACCAAATACTGTGAACTTAAGAACATTTTCTAATAATGCCAAAAGTTATAAGATCATCACCGAAAAGTGATACTAAGTCTACTTCATCGGATACTGAGATCCGCAACATACATACGATACGAATTCACCATCACAAGTTTTTGGTACCCAACGCTCTAAGAGACGACGCCAGTCGCCAGAAATTTTGAAAAATACCGAGGACTTTAAATCTGTGTTCCTCCTTTGGAAAGATAGTCAAGCGGAGATGTTATCAAAATTGGCATCAGATGTCGCAGAAACTAAAATTCAAAATTACAAAATCTGCGATAAAAATACGGAAATAGAGAAGTCTTTGGAATTCTTCTACGCCCAATTTTCTGAAATACACAAAAAGGTCACAAAACCGGAGTCCGAAAATAAAGAGACTCTTCTCAAAGTAATTACTTTAGAAAGCAATGTTGAGGATATGGAGAGAACGATAAAGTCTTCAATGATAGAAATAAGAAATGTGCCTCTAAACAACTCTAAGATAGATAAATGTCAGCTATCTAATAAGTACTTGTAAGACAGAGGTCTTACACATCAGAGGAGGTGACTGTTGATCAAAAAGATATTAATAACGTTTTTATAGTCAAGAGCAAAGCCGATAGTTTTAACCATGTTACTGAGTTCACCAAAAGATTGACTAAGACCGAAGTTATAGGAAATGCAAAATCCTATAATTGACGACTCCAACAACAGTCTCAACTCTACAATTATTGGCTTGGACAATCTTTTGAAGCCTGTTATTTCCGAGGTATTCACAACAATGGCAAGAAATTTAAACTATTTGGCTTGCGACACTAAGACTGTAAACTACAAGTTTTGTTGTACAAACAACGGAAAAGTATATCTTAGGAAGTCTCACGCAATACACAAAAGTTAAGAATGAAATGCTACTACAAAATCTCAAGAACAACAAGTGACTAGTTTCGTTTAGTATCTCATCTATAAAGTGTCATAAATTAGGTATTCAATTTCATTTCTATCAAAATTCTTTTGTATTTTCAAAAACCTGTCTCAACTGTATAGGTTTCCACTGTCTTCTTCAGACGATCAGACACAAAACCATACTCAGACAAATACTTACCTATTTGCACACTTCTTAATTACATAAACATACACAAACACAAAATATTATGTCATATTGCTACAGGACTACTTTAACTATGGATTAAATGCGATATTTTTAATAGCACTTGTTTTGATGGTATTGGGGCGAGGAGCGCCATTTTAAGTTCACCCGAATACTTGTTGATATTCTTTCAAATATTATAACAAAAAATACCACATATGTAAGGTTTACTAGTAAATGTAAGCGTACATGAGCTCTAAAGCCCTGGATAACACCAGGACTTATTCAACGTGTTAGGAATCGTGACAAAATGCATCTGAAAAATAGAAACGATCCGACGAATTTAATACTTAAAATTACTTATGACCGTTATAAAAAATCTTGCAATAATTTACTTAAAATAATTATAAGATCATACGAACAAGGCCAACTTAGATTACACTACAAAAATCCAAAAAAACTTGGAAGCTTATAAAAGAATTCACAAACTTTATAAAATGTCGGTAAGCTCACACATATTTATTAAAAATATGTACTTCTCCCGAAAAATCTGTTGAATACGCCAATGAGTACTTTGCTAATGTGGGCAATAAACTTGTTGACAAAATAATCCCCACATTAATTCCTAATGTACGTTCTTCTAGTCCTGGAGTGTCATTTAGTTTTATGTATTTAGCGGAGACTACTGAGCGGGACATTACTGATATCGTTGACGGACTTAGAAGAGATTGTACATATGGATGGGACGGGATATCTTCCAATATAATTAAACTTATCAAACACGTAATGGAACCTCTTCTCAAACATATTATAGACCTAGGCCTTGACAAATGTGTTTTTCCCTAACCATTTAGAATATCAATAGTCCACCCTATTTTTAAAAATGGAAATTGGGACTGTATTATCAGTATTTTCAAAGATTCTCGAAAAGGTAATTAATAAAAACTGTTGGCCTATTTCGAAAATAAGAATATCATTTCTACGAATCAATACGGGTTTAGGTCAGGTATAACAACTAAAAATGCAGTATCTAACATGTCAGAATTTGTGGCATCCCAGATAGATAGAAAAAAATCACTGCATTGTCTTATTTCTGGATGTTGCTAAAGCATTCGATACTGTCTCTGTCCCAATATTAAATTGTCAACTTGAGCGTAACACTCTTAAATTATTTAACGACTTTTTGACAAATCGCATACAAAGAGTTATGGTGAGTGAATACTTCAGTTCTTATTGAGGGATTACCTATGGAGTGCCTCAGGGAAGTGTACTTGGTCCTAGTCCCTTTCTAATTTATATCAACGAGCTTTGGACTTAAGCATAAAAAGCAGTCGTATTTTTACTTATGTTGATGTTGCTGCCTTAATTCTTTATGAGAAGAGCTGGGAGGAGACTAGGACCAACACAGAATTGAGATCTAGTGTTTCAATGGATGCGTAATAATTATATTACGTTAAATACATCTAAATCTAAATATATTACCTTTGGCATTTCTAAGAAAAATATGCCAACTCAAAAAGAAGTGTCTACCCAGATCCATTCCTGTAATCCGATATAGCCAAATCGAATCCAATAAATATAACACAATCAGCAACTGTGTAACTCTTAAGAAAACACACAATGTTACATACTTGGGAGTCATTACAGATGAAAATTTGTCTTGGAAGGAACATATAAGCCTACTATCTAAAAGAGTAAGGAAGCTGATTTACGTTTTCAAAACCTTGCGACAAGCCGACTTTAAATTGATAAAAAATGTTTATTTTGCCTTAACGCAATCTATATTGACGTATTGCATAGCGACTTGGGGAGGCTCATATAAAACTTATTTGGTGTAATTAGAGCGAACCCAGAGAGCCCTACTAAAGGTAATGACATTCAAAACACCGAGACATTATATTATCGATTTATATAATAACTGTGATGTTTTGACAATCAGACAGTTCTTTATTAAAGAAACTGTCTTAGACTAACACAAAAAGTTACATACCATTTGTGCATGATACTGGGACCTCTCGTCGCACAAATAAAATTTATCCTACCTTATCCTTTAGAACCAGTTTTAGGAAAAGATTCCAAAGAATCTGCTTAAGCCCTAAACTATATAACCTAATTAATGCTCGCCTAGACATATGCCCACTTACACACGACACCCACACAAGCACACGTACGCACGCTAGTAAATACACATATAGACAAACAAACATGTGATCAACTTGGACAAACTTTCTGACGTACACAATCACACAAATCATACACAAGCACTCGCACCCTTTATTTTCTGATCATAATTATACTAACATTATGAATCAATATAGAAACAATATTAATAAACCGAATTAAATAATAATAGTAGTAAATAATGTACTAAAATATTAAAATAACACACTACATGTAAAATAAAGTCTTAGGTTCGTACTTTTTGTACTCGACCTGTTCTTAACTTGTTGCACACAATGGAAAATTTCAAATACACACAAATAGATTTTATCATACAATGTTAATTTAGTATACTACTTTTAGTTTCGTAAACTAACCAAAACCTAAGTTTAGTTTAAATTTGTAATAGAAATACGGCGATTTGTACAATACGACTGCGGCATATTACATCTCTTGTGTAAATTGATCGCCATTCCGCTGCCATTCGTAAATATGTAAGGATTTTCTATAATACAACGAGACAACCCTTGGAGCCATTTCATGATACATACTGATGCGTTCACACCACCTCGAAATAGACAAACGCAACGTCACACGACATATCACTTTACGGTGGGGTAGAATGTAAGCTCGTGCAGATCTAATACGGCTGCAACTCCCTGATTGTATGGAGGTTTTTGAGCGATTCTGATATGTTTGCCCATATAATATAAAAATAAAGTATATTAAAGCAGACTCGGACTATAATAGTACGTGCTTAGCACCATATTACCTGTTCCTAGAAATACTACAACGACGTAAATTCCGCGATACCTTTGATATGGAATTCGCGTTACAAGTATAGACTACACAACATACGAGTAGGCAGGCGCGCAGCGCATATGCTAGCTAGGGGAAATATAATATTGAGTTAGTTTGTGTTTCAAAACTGCATGAAGTGTAAAATATCATTGCAATTGGCATTCAAAACGTTTGTCGTATATTTCGAAGCAATAGGATAATGCTTGACTTAAATAAAATTTCATAAAATAAATGAGTATTGTCTATAGAAAATGGCTTAGAAAAAAATATTTTGCATTTTAAGTGAACAACTGTGCGGAAAGATGAAATGTATATGGTATCGCCATTGTTGACCCAGAGCGAGTTAACAATGGCGATACATACACTCATATCATAATAACATGTTATAGACACTGGCTTAGATTAATTCTTCAGAAGTTAGATTTTTTCATAAAGCTACAGTATGTATACTGTATAATTAAGCCTAGCATTCATCTAGTCCCGACCTTAATCCGCTGTATTATGATTTGTGACTACTTTAAGAGAGTACAACCAGCTACAGACGCCGTAATAACATATATCGGCTATATACACGTAGCTGCGATGAACAAATGGCAGCAACAATACAACTGTTTCTCTTCTCAGGAATCTATTTTGACCATTTTCTGAGTGAAATCGGCCTCGGACATAGTTACTGTATGTATAGAAATACATTTCAAGGTATCTTGTACCTTGAGCATCTTGCAGACGGCTGGAACGGACGAAACGCGGTAATCGCTTTAACTTACTAGATATCCAAAAATATTATAGTTAAAAAGCTCTGTTGAAATAAGTTTAAGAATATAATACGGACTCGCTTCAAAAATTAAACCGAAATTAATCCTAACGAACGACGTTCACAACAGATCTATGCCTGGTCCATCACTGAGTAACCCAGCTCTATATCCCCAGTGTTGGCAAATTTGGGTACTTACTCGGCATTTACCCAGACTATGATTAGACATTTTCTGCCGCGTTTCGTGTGGTTTGTGAGTAGCCGGTAGCTCATTGCAGACGGAGGGAAGCAGCGCAACGTAGATACGTTAACGATAGATAGCAAACGAGCAGATGTTCACTTACGGTCTGTAACATATAACTAGTGCCATAAATATTGTAGCAAAGAAAAAATATTTTCTGATTGCAAATAACGTTTACTACTTCTACAGTATACTATTTTAAGACACAAACATAAAACAATTAAAGATATAAAAAACTTATTCGAAGGATCGCCTTTGGCTGCAGTACAGTCCTTTAAACGCTGAGGCCAGTTAGTTATCAATAGAAGCACGCTCTCTTTCCATGGGGAAATTCTTCAATGCTAATTGATTGGATTATTTCAGGGACTCTATGGCGTCATTATGACTTATCATGGCGTTTAGAAGAGAAGAGTCTTAAAGTACTCTCTAAAACTGACCATAAATGTTAATAACAGGGGGTTAAGATCGGGACTAGATGAAGGGTAGTCTACAGCTCTGATCAAGTCTGGAACGTTCGTTTTAACCAAGATTGTTTGGATCGGGCTTTATGATGTGGTCCCGAGTCTTGATGGAAGGACCATACTTAATTATAGAACATGGTGCTTAACTGCCCTCTCAAGAATGATTTCTTGATAGACCTAATGTTTTGATAACTTTGCCACAAAAATATGGCTGAAATTTGTCGTTAACGGATATGCCTACAATACAACACAAAACGTCGAATAATGAGCTTCGGGTATCATTGTTCCATTTTACTTAATTTTGTTTCTTAGGATGTTGTTCAATTGTTAAAAAATTCTCGTCCGTAAATATTTTTTTCTGTGACCTCCTTTGTCTACCGCTTCAATAGTTGTTTCGACTTTACCGGCCTATTCATATTTAATTTATCAGTTACGAAGTGACCAGGGCGTCTCTTATAGGCTGCAAGTCCTAGGTCCTCTCCTAAAATACGCGATATGGTTTCAGTTGTTACTTCCATTTCCTGAGATAAAATCTTTTGCTGTCGGACAGGATTTCTTCGAATTCTTTCCTTTACTGCTTTCACCAACTTCTTCGTTCGAACACTATGTGGAGGACCAGGTCTTTCTCTGTCACAAACAGAGAACATTGTAGCTATAAATAGCCCGATACACAAACATTTGATGAATGCCAAGTGTATGGAGAGTTATCAAAATTGCACATGGTCCATACCTACTTTGTGTAATGCAATCACAGCGATTCAGTGTGAGCCCGTGTACCCAACACTAAAGCCTATTGATGCAGTCTTTAAGGTTTAAAACATTTTTGATCGCTTTTATGTGCCATTTGTAAAGGGTTGTTATTGAAAGACAGGGAAAGGTGCACATAATGTTAAAAAATTTAAAACTGACATTCTGATCTGTGTGTACTTATCTTCATACGTTGAAAGTTATACTTCTGTGGCGTAACAGAAAAAATACATCTTCTTACTTCCTTATTTTTTTTTTTTTGTAGTTTTGGAGAAAAGGTGACGCTAATGATAGGAAAAAGGTATTTAATACCTTCTTCTATCGTTAGTGTCGCCGTTTCGGACATATCCATCAGCTTATTATTAATAATTTAATACCACGCTGATGGATATGTCCGAAACGACGAACTTAAAAAAATGATAGGCAAACAAAATTTATTACATTATATTCTATTGTCTTTTCTAAAATTGATCGCCAAATTTGAATTAATTCGAACTGATAGACTTTGTGTGAGGGGATCTAGAACTTTCTCTGAAAATGAAAGTTTTATTCCACCAAGCCACCGCACCTGTGCACTCGTCAAGGGTTGCAGTTGCCAGACTCCAGGAATTGCGGTTTGGATTGTTACCGCATCCCCCCTATTCCGCAGATCTGGCCCCGTACGACTTCCACTTATTCCCGAATCTCAGAAAGTGGAAGATTTTCATCAAATGATGAAGTAATTGTCGCCGTAGACGAATATTTTGAGGGGTTAAAGAAAATATTTTATCATACTGGTGTAACGAGATTGGAAAAGCGCTGGACTAAATGTGTCGAGGTAGAAGCAAATTACGTTGAAAAATAAAATGGTTTTAGATAGATTACTAAAGTTTTTCTTTGTCATTTCGGATACTTATCAATCATCCCTCGAACATTGAAACTTGGACATCCGGAAGGCGTTAGACTTAGTGCTTCTTTATTATTTTGTAAATCTAATCCACGGCATTTTTAGAATTTTTTAAATTTTATGAAACGTAAGCAATGTTATATGAATGTGTGGGTCTACATATGCCGGATAGTTACGTAAATGTTCGCCGTCGTAGGCTGTTTGCATTACCATCTTACAGAACGACAGGCGCAGTACAAACGCCACTGGCCCGTGCACTGCGCTTGCTCAACGATTTTATACAGAAGGACTACGACTTGGATGTGTTTCACACTCCACCTATAAAAATAATAAAAATTGTAAAAGGAATATTACAAATATAAGTAGTTAATAATTAGGAAATAAGTAAGATGTTTGTTGGTTATTGTTAATAATTTCATGTTTTGTATGAATATATTGAGTTGTTGCATTACCAACTTGTGTGTTAAACTGTAGCCTGTTGCGCCGCATTAGGAAACTGTTATATCCCTTCCGGTATGCTTGCATCGATAAATAAATAAATAAATGAACACATAAATAAAATAACTTAATAAATCTAATTTTCGAAAAGCATTTTTTATTATAATATTACATTGCAAATATTTTATATGGACTGCCACGTGGTCTAGTATTCTAGCGTACTTCAACCACAGTCCTGAATGCGAGTCCTCGGACTAAAACATTATTGGGATTTTACAATTTCTAACAATAGCCCGAAGTCAGGTAGTCGACGGTGTTACAGCCCCGTATCACGGTGAGCACGTTAAGCCGTCGGTCCTGCGCCTGATTTTTCTTCAGTCGTGTCGGAATGCCGTCCCATCGGAATAGGGGTGTGAGGACACAAGGAGTGCACATGCGCCTGCGCCACACACTTGCGTACTATAATATGTCTTTTGCAGTTGGCAAGTTTCTACAGAGATGGCGGCCGTGGACGAAGTTTGGCTGGTACTTATACACGGCTCAGGTATACAAGATGACTTTCAACTTTGTTGGTTACCTTGAGCGAATGGGGGAGGATCGAAATGTGTAGAAAGCAGATATCGCTGGAGAGATCCCGTGGTAGCTGACCTGCGTGAATTTCAAGGCACTAAATTGGTGAGAAGTAGCGCAGGACGGGGTTGAAGCTTTTGTTTTTGAGGCCGAGGTCCACTTCGGGTCATGGTCTGAGTAATAACTAAATATATATCACGATTAATATCGGAGGCAAATAATTAAATATGAAAATGCTGGTTTTGGAATATTTGATTAGTTAAATAGGAAATTACCCACAATAAGTCGATAGGACGATCCAAGAAGTACCAAGCCACACCGTGGTGTGTAACTTCAGGAATTAGAAAAAATGTATAAGAAGCAAAAATGGTAGATAATTGGTTTCTTGTCTTTGAAAAATAAATCGAAACTATTCCAATAATTATGGTTTTCTTTTGTACGTTATGTACTTATTGGATCGCACTCATATTACTGTCATTTAGTTAGAGTGATTATACCATATTATAATGACAATTAAGAATAAACGATAAAATTTAAAATGATATCCCTTTAACCCTATATTTATCATGGGCTTTATATTTATTACATAAAATAAAGCCCAAGGTATATATAACATTTAACAATGCTGTGGTCGAACCTGAAAGCAGCTCAAATTTGATGTGATGTTCCTGCTACTCGTGGAGACTGAGGCACGCCATCAATAGCCGCTGCCGTCGGATGATGGGATCACACAGTAATCGAAGAACGCTTAATCTCTTATTTACTATGGAGGCATCTGATAAAATATCTTATTATTATACTGATCCTAAGTTGTGTATGAGAGAAGGCCGTCGGAACCCAAAAGATTCTGAGCTCTGCTCGTTGACAATAAAGTAGGAATTCGAATATGCGCTAGTAAACAGCTAAGTACATAGATGTTAGTCAAGTTTCGTAGTAACTCGTGTAGTTTATGTGTGTCAAGGGCGGGCCGCGTTCTAACAATAAAATATTACTTAAAACTGTTCAATGATACTTTTAGTTATTCGGCTTCTGGCAGAGGCGTTTAATCGACTATCTCTCTCTACTCCATATGATTTTCTGATATGGAATGATAATAAATACAAGATTTTTTAGTCGTTCTGCATTAAGATAGATGTATTAATCAAACGGAGGAAGACCTGGCTGCCCTCCCCTCTCTTGGCTTGTGTAAGTAATTGCAATCTTGCGCTGTCTCCCGCATTGACTGGGAGGAAAGCTCACTTGATACCGCCGTAAAATGAAATCTACGGTGTCGCGTTTCGTGCGGTTTGTGGATAGCCGGCGGCCCATTGGGGGGAGGTGAAAAGGAAGGCAACGCATCGGCATATTGATATGCTCCGATTGTTCGTGTGTCCCCCTATACTATAAAGACAAGAAAACAAAATTTGCTTCCAGCACATCCTATTTAATATTTAATAATTTTTTGCGGGTCCTAATACAGTTTTTATGCAAAAACTCCTGTGTATTAAACTAACACACTGTAAAGGTAATAAATGTTAGTGAAATAGTCATAATAATCAATAACATTCGCGTAAATATACGAAAGCTAATGAAATGGTCTTAAAATTGGAATTTTATAGATAACTCACTTAATACGTGAAAATTTTAACAAATAAAAGAAGTGTCATGAAGACTTTATCAGGTAATAGAATTCTTAAATATGAACACGGAGTATCCGACCGAAACTGACCGGCCCGAATGGTCGGTTTCGGTTTCGATAGATAAAACAGTTACGGACTCAAGATTGTATGTATGTTATATTTAATAGGTTTATAAATGTTTGTGTATGCGAGTCCCTATCTGGACGTGTACTGTGTAGTAGAGTAACATACATAACACACACAAACATGACGACTTATCTGTCATTTGATGACGATATGAGTGTGCCAGCTTAGTGTAGCAATGGCGTTACCTCCGACTAAAAGTCGTAATGAACTGTGAGGGCACCAAACTTATAGCAATGAACCATACATTAGAATATCACAATTTCATGCGTGGCTCAAAACCGACAAGTCCGTTACATTTAATTATAAACTGGAGATCCGCCAAAATATCCGGCGACAGAAGAGACGTCGGAGTTCCTGCCGTGGCTATTATAATTAGCACATTCATGTGCACAGTGTTCCTCCCCTGTCACCATTTATTTGTACGCGCGGCAGTTGAGTGACGCTTCGGGAGCGCACAGTGGACACGCAGTGCGTACTGCACACCACCTACAAGTCAATCTAACAAGGAACATGCGAGGCTACCACTAATGGTACCTACGAGACCACGAGCTCGGCGTGTCTATAGTATAATGAAAAAAATTCACCTTTTTTTTTCGGAGGGATCTACTACTGTTTGGCGGCACTTGTCCAGCCCTAACAGTTCGACTGATTACGGAAGACTTTTTGTCTTCTGGATATTTTGTAATTAAGAATAATTAAAACTTACAATACACATTTTAATTTGTAGTGTATCAAATAACTCTAACATGAGCCGGCAATGATGAATGGCATTCTTAGGGAAATGGGATACGTACGGAAGTGCCCCATTGCAGGGTACATTCATAAATACAGGTCCAGGGAGCTTTCGTAGATGGTAAGGACCTTAAGTAGATGGTAGGTACAACAAAATAAAAAGCTATTTAATAACCGAACATATATAACGTTGGCCTGGAACATGTACATACCTATTAGTTAATGTCAGCTGTTGTACTTATAATAACATATCATGTTACCTACAATGTCAGCAACAATTAAAATGGTATCCGTCTTTGTTTGGTTAATTCTAGGAGTACCTATCGTACTTATAGTGCCTATAGTACTAAAATGTAATAAAAATATGCTAGTTCTGTGATGAGCTTTTATTTTCATAAGTACAATGGTTTAGGATTACCAAAGACAAACTAAGTCTATTACGAGACAAACCAGCTCCATCTGGGTTCCACAAAAAATGTAATTTAAATTACCACAGTCGAAAAGAACTTAACACATACGAAGACTACAGAGTGTGTATTAATTATAGCCGTGATAAATATGATCATTTGTCTCTGAAGCAGAGCCGCCCTCTATTGGATATGGGTTTGCTGCGGGACACTGTGAACGGTACAACATGCAATCCATCACTTCTCTCAATAGTAATATTTGGGATCCCTCTGTACCACTCTCGTAACTCGTCGTCTAAGGATAAGGTACCTATCTGTATGAGTATGCTTCCTATATACTGTGTGGTTCAATGTGTTGTTGGGGCTGCGAATAACCAAAACGCCTAAGAAAGCTAAGGAATGATTTATCTCGTAACTCCATTGTAAATTGAATTTTTGACTTTATACTGTTTAGATGATCGATCGACCGGAATATGCGGTTACTTTATCTTTAGGTAGAATTGTTAAGGCGTCGTCAACATACCTCTTGTAGGATCTTGGTGTTTTTGTGAGGTTTGCAAGGCAGACAGCTAGACAGTCTTAAAGTCTTCCATGAAAATGTCTGCGATAACGGGGGACACTGGCGAAACCATAGTTACGCCGTCTACTTGCTTGCAGAATTGATTTTTCCACAGCATGTAACTAGAAGTGAGACAATGTAGCAATAGTTAAGCGTATTCCAATGGTAAGTCATTGTCTATTAGCTGCCTTGAGACAACCGATATCCGTCTAATGGTAAACAAGTATATAGAGTTTGTATGTCAGAAATGATGAATGTCTTGTGAATGCTGTTGTGTATCCACGTAGTGGTGATACAATTTTTGCTGTGATGTGTTGAGCCAATTTATATTTCAGAGTGTCCATGTGACTGATTATTGGACGTATTGGAGGGGCATTTGTTGTGTATATTTATATGTCAGAGTGTCCATGTGACTGATTATTGGACGTATTGGAGGGGCATTTGTTGTGTATATTTATATGTCAGAGAGTCCATGTGACTGATTATTGGACGTATTGGAGGGGCATTTGTTGTGTATATTTATATGTCAGAGACTCCATGTGACTGATTATTCGATGTATTGGAGGGGCATTTGTTGTGTATATTTATATGTCAGAGAGTCCATATGACTGATTATTGGATGTATTGGAGGGGCATTTGTTGTGTATATTTATATGTCAGAGACTCCATGTGACTGGTTATTGGACGTATTGGAAGGGCATTTGTTGTGTATATTTATATGTCAGAGAGTCTATGTGACTGGTTATTGGACGTATTGGAGGGGCATTTGTTGTATATATTTTCGGCAACCCATACAGCTTAGGTGGTTTCGCACACGAAGGAATAGAATGCTAACGTCCCGATTCAAAATATGAGATCATTTATACTTTTTAAATGATTGTTTATTGGATCAATCTTTACAATTTTGTACGTGAACTCATCTCATAGAAGGTTTTGTATTTTCTCATTGTCAAAATAGGCCGTCAAAGTAGTTTCATTTCAATGTGCAACATTCGCGTAAACTTAAGAAATTATTTTTCCTTAAAATAGTTCTATTGTAATTAAGGCACTAGTTTAAAGCTAAAAAGTTTTTTTTTTAAGTGGCCGAGGCCGGTAAGGAATTGAGCAACATTAAACACTATCCAATCTTTCAATATCCAATCGGTCGCGCACACACTGAAATAAATAGTGTAAATATCCGCCTTTCGTAGAGCTATTCCAATGCATCTGCCATTCTTTAATTAAGTTTCCGGAGATAATTTCTATCGTGCAAAATGATATTGGTAATACTCCGGATAGAACAGGTGAGGCCTCCGTATTGACGGTGCCGTAGGCCTTACATAAAATTGTTACAGAAACTCCTTAAGAAAGAGGCTATGGTAGCCCATACTGGCGAGCCATAATATATGCTTCCAATATGCCATTCAAAATGCTTTAACTTGAATCTTGGTTGAGATTCATGTGAAAGCATTTTGTACTGCATGACAATTTTTATCACCATCACGGCGTAAACCACGAAAAAATGGTATGCCGTTTCAGCAAAACCTGGCATGTATGGAGGGTGATGAATGGGTTCTAATTGCAGGTCCTGTAGAGCTAAAAGGTTTTCCAGTGCTTTATCGTGGAGCAACGGTTAATACCGATTCATGAGTCAGGGCTTGTTCACTACTAGTTTTGCTATCATTATTCGGAAACCGGCGCATCTGACATCTACCGTTATTGCTTGACCAGATCGGAGAAAGCTACAATGAATAACAGCATGCTGAGACCACCAAACAGTTACCATTACATTTGTATTGCGATGTTTGGCCTGGTTTCGAACATCATTTTTCCCAATATCCCTTTCGTTTTTCTGTGGATGAAAAAAGTCAAAACAAATTTCAATGCGCGTTAGTTTCTGCAGATTAGTCAGATCATGTGGTGCACATATTACATATTATTTCAATATAAAAAATGAAAACAGTGTCATCAACGTTTTTGGAAAGGTAACGTTCAACCAAGCCGCTAACCCCCGAGTAGTTTCACTCGAATCGGCTTCCACCATCTCTTGCCACACAGGTGACTAGCAATGAATGCAAAGAGATGGTGGATGGTGTAGGTAGTTCGTTCGTCAAGTGGGAGTTTCCATCATAAAAGCTTTTAAACCAAAACGTAGAGCTTCATTATTTACATGTTATGAAAAAAATAAGAAAAGCAATTTCAATACATTCTCAAACTTCTCTCTTGGTCTCTTAAGCTTATTAATTGGTACCTATTAATAACAATAAAACTAGTTTTACAGATTTTGTCGCGGTTTATTTAATTATTTAACTAGCCCAACGTTTCAGAAGCTTCACAGCAATCATGGTCACGCTACGCGGCTTTTCACAAGAAGCCGTAACGCTACGATACGTTACGTTACTCACAAATACACACATACACACACACACACAAACACACACACACACACACACACATACACGCAAACGCACACGCGCACACACATACGCACGCACACGCACGCACACGCACGCACACACACAC
>JAFELO010001083.1:119561-137195 GCA_017140195.1 Eumaeus atala | reverse complement strand
CAACCATCGACGTTAAAGTGACGAACTCGGACACTGAGAGACAAATAAGTACATGGTATAGCTGATTTTGAACATGGCATGAATGGATTGTCATTTCTTGACGGAAGGTTTTTTTTTTTTAGATAGGGGGCAAACGAACAGGTCGGTAGTGATTGCCGCCGCTCTTAGACATCTGTAAACAGACGCTTTGCCGGCTTTCAAGGAAAAGGTATTCCTTTTTCTTGAAGACCTCTAAGTCGTGTTGGATCGGAAATACCGAGGGAGCAGTTGGTTTCACAGTACAGTTGCGAATGGCAAGAAGTGGCGTTTAAACCACATTGTTGAGGATTTATATCAAGGTGGTGGGCGTGAAACATAGACTTCTGTCGCGATGACTGAAGATGAAATTCTGGTGCTGGTATCTAGCCGAACAATTCCTTGCAGCACTCCCCATAAAAATATGGTAATAGACGCACAGCGAACCAATATATCGTAAGGCCAGAGAATCGATCTATCCGGAAATAACTTGGCCGTCAGCGAATCGAGTCACTCTGAGTCACTGATATTGCGGGGCCCTTGCCCACAAGTGGGAGCAGTACTGTGCATGCGGTCGGATCTGCGCCTTGTAAAGTTGCAGCGATAGGTTGGAATGAAAAACTGCTTCGCCTTATTGAGCACGCGCAGCTTCTTTGAGGCTAATTTAGCTTTCGTTTCCATGTGACCGAGGTACTAAACGTTACTCGATATGTCGACACCAAATATTCCGATACTAGCTGAGGCCGATAGGTAGGTGTTCTGGAAACGAGGAGTCACGACGAACGGTGACTTTTTAGCGGTAAACGCGCAAACTTGTGTCTTATGGGGGTTAAATTGGACTAAGTTTAGTCGGTCCCATTACGAGACATTGGATAACATCCTCGACTTCAGACATAAGCTTGTTCCGATACTCATAAACGTACTCGCGGGAAATTTTGGCACGGCCGGTGTATAAAGCATTCCCAGTACCATCATCTGCGTAGCAATGAAGTTTACGTTAACACTTGCATAAATAAATAAACTTTATAAACTTTTTCCATAATTATTTATTTTTCAATTTACTTTTCGGTTTCCACTTATCTTCATCAGGTAAACAAATATTTTTGTAAGAAGGTAGTTCAATAAAAAATGTCCACAATTAACGGCTTAAGTGTAGTGACGCAATTTTAATTTGTGAGTCTAGTTATTCAAATATGTGCAGTAAAAAATGAAAAAATAATTACTTATTGTGAAATACAATTATTACACATGATCAAAATAACTGGAACAATTTATAACAGATGAAACCATAATTTGGTTTTTAACATAGGATTTTTTAAAATATAATACACTATTAATTATTTTTAATAATGTCAAATTACAATGTCACACTGATCAATAAATAAATTTAAATGTAGGGTTAATTTCAAAAAAATAAATTTTAAGATATAAATGTCACAGTAGCTTAAAATACTTATTGTAATGATAATAATTTGATTTTGTATGTAATGTATGGTCGTAAATGTAAATTGAAAAATAAGTAATTGTAGAAAAAGTGTATAAAGTTTATTCAATTATTCGAGAGTTTAAAAATTGGAATTATGACTGTCTACTCTCTGTATATAAAAAGGTTTTGTATATTAGTAAAATACTAATTAAGAAATACTTGAAAAAGCGAAATACTAGAATTACTCGTAATAGTTACCTGTGATCAGACTGAGTAGGGGGAATAATGCCTTTCGCGGGCAATGTTCAGGTAACCTTAGAAGGATTAGTAAAATACACACATGAGTGACGACTTCTCCTTTTACGTCGCCAAGACCAATCATCAGATGAATGGTGTCACGATGGTACCACCTCGTCAGTATCTACTTACGTTAGTTCAAACAAAAAATAATTTTGAGAGCAGCTCCATATTGACGACGCAATCGCGTTACAAACATGCTGAAAACATTCAAGTCGAATTGTAAAGGTTTATCCCTTTTTTGAAGTTGGTCAAAGAGACTTCAGCGCGTTTGCGCATTCAATAAAATACGTTTTCCTTTTTCGCTAGATACCAATTAAAACTTTCGCTGAAGCTCACGTTATTCGTTAGTTTTGCTGTCGATGAAATCCAAAACTATGCGCAGCATCCCCATTGTATGAAAACTCATACGGCCTCCCTAGAGCCCACCCGTACTCCGGCCTCCAATTAATCGGAATAAAAGCACTTTGTTAGCCGTCCAATTATTATTAGGCGCAGCTCTGCAGTCGGCGCTCTGCACATACGTAGGGATGTTGTATGGGACGAATTATTTCATACAAGCCGTAGCTTAATTACTATAATTATTATTATCGAATAATCATAACGTTTTTATATATTACAGAACTTAAACCAAGAGAAACACTAAAAATAAAATGAAACGCTGAAGTTCTTATATAAATAAAAGAAAACCGGACTCGATATCAAATCGAGCTGATTGTAAGCTAAGTATGCGTTAATAAGTTTGAATACTGACTTACTATTTAATATCAATTTTAAGAGTCGATAAGAGAGATTAGTTCGGGCTGTGGTAGACGAGGCGGTTGGCGAGTAGATAGTGGGAAATAGAACTAATGTGAGCCGCACACAAATGTTTTCTGATTTAAGAGCGCACGTGATTGTCTGGCTCTATACGGAGCGCGTTGTATACTTATATCACTGGACACTTTCGCGGGAAATTTTCCCACCAACAGTTTCATATTTAGTTGCTTACCTTTTTTTTGTTGAAAATGTAATTTTACACCGGCCGGTGAATGGCTCGAGGCTAGAGCTACAGGAAAAGAAACTCTCTTTTCTTTTGTCTTTGTCTTACTGAATAAGTTGATAACGGTCGATAACAATGATAGTATTATTTCATAAGCAGAATTAACCGACAGTGGGCTCATATGTGTGTTCGTCTAAGATTCACAATACGTGGACAACAATCACCATTTCTTCTCGCAAGTTTGCTTCAGTCGGCGTGAGCTTCTGATAAGTACTGGAATGATTCACATATTTATTTTTCTTTTCGCATTTACCCGTCACCGCCCTTATTCTTACTAAAATTTTAATTTCTTCATCATTTTGGTGCTCTATTATTTATTCTAGAATAAATGCTCATACTGGGGGCAGTAAGGTACGTCTGCTATAATCCTGTAAATTTTACTCATTATGTTCTAATGAGCATAGAAAATACCTAGAAAATGCGATTATAATGTAACGTGTGTATATTATCTCAAGAGGAGCTAATATTAATACACAATGCCGCTGAGCTTGTTGGGACAACATTGGGAAGCTTGAGTGAGAAAAATAGATTTGTGAAATCCTATTTTTAATAAAATATTTGAATTGTGTTACCTAAAAATAAGCACAATTTTGTGAAACAACAAACGTGTGATCAGCACTGAAAAGACGCCACACACTGCAAAATTGACGAACATTTATAGATGTCTTTGGTCAGTTGACGTGGCGAGCGCGGATGTGTCCGAGCCCCTGAGCTACGATGTTATACACTTGTGAATAGAAAAGACGCCACACACTGCAAAATTGACGAACATTTATAGATGTCTTTGGTCAGTTGACGTGGCGAGCGCGGATGTGCCCGAGCCCCTGAGCTACGATGTTATACACTTGTGAATAGAAAAGACGCCACACACTGCAAAATTGACGAACATTTATAGATGTCTTTGGTCAGTTGACGTGGCGAGCGCGGGTGTGCCCGAGCCCCTGAGCTACGATGTTATACACTTGTGAATAGAAAAGCAATATTTGTCCAGTCTTTGACGTTCAGTGGCTTTGTATCAAACGGAATTAGTTTTGGCCGCATGTCGTTTGCAGCCTAGCTCGGGGTATCACCCGGGCTAGGCTGCAAACTATTGCTTTGACTAAACTTGTATCCACATTTCATACCAAAATACACAACGTACTAGGGAAATTGCTTATGGTTCAATAGTCAATATTCATCTTTATTGTTGATTCAGTCAACAATAATAATCTATTAGGATTACGCAAATGTTACACATTTTAATAAAACTACTTTGCAAAATCTGCAATCCGTGAACACACTGACGTTGGCCCCTGTCCTTACATTAGATTTAATAGAGCACAAAGCCTCGTGAAAGAATACAGGTTCCGTTCGGATGATCCGTGAGGAAATAGAAAAAAGTATCCAAGTTTCAATAGAGAAGGTGACTGGGCGTTCTTCTGGACCCAGTTCAATATATCCATAATCAAATCAAAATCCAAGTTCAACACCTCACTGCTGTATGATACAATAGGCGGTTTCTGCTTCAATTGAATTAATTAATTAATTATAATTTCTTCGGGTACTTTTAATAACTTCTGACATCCGGTCATTTGTCACCTCAGTCCACCCGTGCCCATGGCAGCCGTAAAATACTTAATAAACCGCGGTGAAATCCATTAAAATACTTTTATTGGAATGTGTAACATTCGCGTATACCTAAGAAATAATTATAAAATAACAGATGGGCGTAAGGTTTTTAAGTGGAGGTCGCGATTAGGAAAACGAAGTGTTAGTCGACCGTTCACCAGGTGCGAAGCCGATCTCCGTGCAGTAGCCGGTCCAGGATGGATGCGAGTAGCAGGAGATCGCTCGTCTTGGCGTTCATTGAGAGAGGCCTATGGCCTATATATATAGTAACATTGTGACACGAGAATTTTATACATAAGATATATGGCCTTCGCCCATCCCTTTTCCCACCACTGCTACTTCTGTATCGCCAGGATCCACAGCAGCAATCACCATGACCAGATATGAACGAAGATGGAATAACTAAAACTGTCTTGGGACCCGCAGAGTAAACGTAATTCCAATTTCTCTTTTGGAAGTTTCGCGCGCTATCCACGAGTTCACATCTTAAATTATCCCGTAAACACTGTGAATATAATATAATATTATCTAATTATGGTTCGCTCACTATGTCAGAGGCTACACCCCCAGATGATGATGAGATGTGCCGCTTGTTCGTATTCCCTAGCCTCGGTCAAGCAGTCACAGATATGCGAAGGCACCAGTTTAACGCTAAAAGATTTACTTCAGAAGTTGCCGTGGCCAGTACGGACTTGTTAAACGCAGGGATCGACCTCTAACCAATGTTTAGATTAACATCGTGTTAAAATCACCATTTATTTGAGCTGTTCCACCGCATCTGTCATTCGTTAGTAAGGTTTGGATGGCAGTTTATATTAGGTTAAATAGCCTATTTATCTGTATCTTTTGGTGTTAGAAAAATCCGGTCTAGAGAGATTTTGTAATAATATAGGGATGCATGGCATTGAATTTCTACTGGTAAAATTCCGGCAAGAACAGATAAGTCCTGCAGTAATATACGTCGCGTCCCCCCTATAGCGTTCAGACCGTTACTATGATAGTATATATTTTCGTTATATATATACGTGTTGGATGTTGTTACATAGGTATTTTCATTTGGAATGGAGCTTCCAATACAGTTTTCTGATCATGCTGATACTTTATGAAATACCCGTTTCTAAAGAGACAAAAAGTGTTGTAGAATTCAATCAAAGCTATAAACGCAAACTAGTTTTAACAAAATCGGCTTGGTAATTTAAAAGATAAGGAATTTTTCTGCTTGCTGCTACGGAACCCTCCATAGGCACCGATTTCAGGTACATCGTGTCATCTGCCACGCTGATATTGACAGACGAGATGTTCGGCGCTTGTTCACAGGCTAGCTCGGCTTCGCTGCCCAGGTGCAGGTGCTGTACAAGGACATCGCATCATATGCTATACTGATGTTAACAGATGGGATGGGCGGGGCTTGTTCACAGTAGAGCTCGGCTTCGCTGGCCAGCTGCAGGTGCTGTGCAAATACATCGTGTCATCTGCCATACTCATGTTAACAGATGAGATGTGCGGCGCTTGTTCACAGGCGAGCTCGGTGTCGATGGCGCTGAGCAAGTACATCGAGTCACCTGCCATACTGATGTTAACAGATGAGATGTGCGGCGCTTGTTCACAGGCGAGATCGGCGTCGCTGGCGCTGTGCAAGTACGTCGTGTCATCTGCCACTCTGATGTTAACAGATGAAATGTGCGGCGCTTGTTCATAAGCGAACTCGGCATCGCTGACCAGGTGCAGACGCTGTACAAGTACGTCGTGTCATCTGCCATACTGATTTTAACAGATGAGATGTACGGCGCTTGTTCACAAGCGAGCTCGGTGTCGCTGACCAGGTGCAGGCATTGTACAAGTAGGTTAATGTACATGTTTTATGCTCATTTAATAGCGAAGTCAGCTGGTCAATTATTATCACCTGCCTCACGCCCGTGTATTAAAAATATATTTAAGTAAGTACTTGCCCTTGGATTCACCAAATTAAAATCTATCGAATTTATTTTTATCGGTATAAAATATTATTTTATAACACGTTAACGTTGTCTACTCGACTGTCTGACTTTCACAAGCCGGATGAAATGCGGCCCAATTGTACTAGTAGCGGGACGCAACGACGCTCCTTGGCCTGGGAGCCCCTGGAGCCTCTGGAGCCGCTGGAGCCCCGGGAGCCCAGGGTGCCCGAACCGAGAGGCCGCAGGACGCCGCATTGTGCCGAGTGCCGACTCATTGGTAATTGCTTGTATATCTCGAGTGGCTCTCGGGACGTGCCGCTTGCGAGTTTATCACGCGTTTGCACGGTCTAATGTATTTATATACATTAAATGTTGTAACAACATCTCCCTTGTGGGGTGCCCACTGTAGCTGTCATAGGCTTCCACGGGCATACGAGACATTTTTCTCCATAGTGGCCACCGGAAACAAGCTTATCTTATGAAACTAGTACGTATTATTATCATTATCACATGTTAAGTATTTTAACAGTGCTGGAGACATTTCGTCAAGGGAAAGAGGCGGGGGTCGCTCTAGGGGGGATTCGGTGGACATCGAGATGTTGTAGGACTTTTCCTCGCTTTTAGGCGCAGGCGACTTTATACGGAGGATTCTGAGGGGGATTCGGGATCCAAAACGGGAGCTGTGGGGACGAGGTCTCGGTGAGTGGCCGACCGCGGAATCGCGCACACGTTGGTTGGAGCCAGTGTAGCGCAAAGGGAGCGCATTTCCAACGATAAGGAAGAAGATTTGGAGGTGCCAATCTTCTTCCCTATCGTTTCATTCTAAATGAGAGGGCATTCGTAAATAAAAAAGAGATGGGGGGAAGCAGGCCGGTGTTTCGGTCCAACTGGAAGGTGTGAAGAGGTGTGCGGCTGGTGATGTGATGGTGGCAGCGGAGGCCAATTTAGACCTCATTTTGGTCCTGACAGGGAAGTCGGCCAATTTGAAGGGTGGGTATACGGCGAAGATAAGGAGGGCTGCGGGTTCCATCAGGGAGATGATGGAGTCCCTGGTAGCCCACACGGAAGATGGGGAGGTCAGGTGGCTGAAGGCCGGGAAGGCAAGGCTGCAGCGGCAACTTACCCACATCCACCCATGCTCCTACCCACTTCTCCGAGTGAATCACGGGAGATACTGTTCTCCAACGAGCATTTCTTGATTTCCTACATATTATTTAAGTGCCCTCTCATTATTTCACTCTCCCCTTTCTGGGGCCTGACAGCACAATGATAGAAGTTGTCATCGTCCACGACAGTCCTGCTTATCTCGATGCAGCTATGTCGTTACCCATCCTCTTCGTGTGCCATGTATGCGCAAATGTCTTCAATTGCCTAAAGCTCTGTGCCGTTACGACAAAATCCTGATGATAGACTGGGCCCACTGTATTCATTGTTTTTGTACAAGTCACATTCCCACAGTACATGGTCTCTGGTTTCAGCTTCACGACCGCAAGGACACGATGGCAGGTCAATAACGCCATCCTGTGCAGGTGACCTCTAAAACACCCGTGCCCTGTTAGTATCTGTGAAATAACGCACTCAGGCAGAACGCCGGCCAATACTAGTAGCATCGCACTGCTGCATGACCTGTAGGCCTTCGTCAATAAAATTAAAGCTGGTCTTTGGGTGCGTAATAACGCACTACGTACAACATACAAGTGCAGCGGGAACTGGGCAATCTGTGAGAAGAGGCAGCGAAGCAGCCCCCTCAACAGCCAACATCATGAAAGGGGTTGCCCAGATGGTGGGGAACATAGAGGACGCACGCATCTCAGGCCTGGAGATACAGCTCCCTGCCGCCCGCCTCCAGCTGGGTCAGTCGGCCGTTGGCCAAAGGAGAAAGGGCCGCCATTGCGGCAAAGAAGACGGTGCCAACGGCGAACCCCGCCAAAGACGCCCCGCTCTGCTTCTTTTTTTGCGGGAGTTCCCGGCCTTTCCCCAAAGTACAAAGGGGAAGGGTAGAGGAAAGGTGAAGGGAAACAGGCCAGAGTGGGCGGCGTTTGGTCCCTCCACCTCCAAGGCAGTTGTCCCACCACCACCATTAGAGAGGGGGGGCAGAAGAACAAGCCCCACAAGAAGAGAGGGCAACACGGAAGGACATCGTCCGCCGGCAGGCGGCGAAAAAGCCGAGTGCGAAAAGCGAGTAAATGCGCTCCCTTAGCGCTGCACTGGCTCCAACCAACGTGTGCGCGGTTCCGCGGTCGGCCACTCACCGAGACGGCGAAGCCGAAGCTGTCGCTCCCCCACTCATCGGCCGTGATGTTTAAGTTACGGCTGGAGGCAGTGACTAAGGGAGCGACATATACTTCGTTGCTGCTGAAGGTGGAGGCCCGAGTGAACCTCCAGGAGCTGGGCATCGGGCCGCTCCGGATTCGCCTGTCTATAACAGGGGCCCGCCAAATAGAGCAGCCCGGCTGCGCGAACGGCGAGAAAGCCGATTTGCTCGCTCGTCCTATTGGGGCGCTGGAGGAAGAGGCGGAGGTGCTTAGGCCCGAGAAGAAGACGGTATGACGGCTCTCGGACCTAGGTGACGGAGTTATCGCGGAACGGCTGGCGACCTTGGTGACTAAGGAGCTGTAACCCGGGCCAAGTCCTTGTGCGGAGCCTTCGCACGGGGCAGTTCGGCTCGGGCACAGCCCATGTCGAACTCCCGGCGGCCGCAGCTAATGGCATGTCTTGTAAGTCCCCCGTCCAGCGCTGGAGAGATCCTTCTCTCTCAGAGGGGGAATCATTCGGGGCGGGCGTTGAGATGGTATGATGGTTAGGCATCTCAGCGTTCAGTCCACGGCGGAGTGGGCGATTGACTTCGCGATCGTGGCCGAGCCGTACGCCGTGCCCCCACCCAATACGGCTCGGTGGCAACGTGGTGCGGCCTGGAATCCCCCTCCCCTCGCTGTCAGAGTGAGAGGTCGTAGGTACGTGGTGGCGGTTCGAGAAAAAGTGGCGTTCGAAGTAGACGATTTTACTCTATACTTCTCTCCGAATTGCAATCTGGCGGCCCTACAACGGTTTCCCGAAGTTCTAGGGTCGCTTGTAGGGCAGCTACCCCCCTCTAGGTGTTCATGGCTTGGAGTGACCCGGTCGCGGACCTGAAAGGAAGGGGGAGTGGAAATGTGCGCGGTAGCTGCCGGACTGTCCCTGCTCAATATAGGTGCGTGCGCCGGTCACTAGGTTCCATGGTGGCTGTCACTTTCGCCACGCCGGCCATCGCACGGAGTGCCGCTACATACGGTTCAGGGTGTCTCCAGCTTCTATTCGTCCAACGTAACTGACTACATCGCTTAGGGGGCAAGGCGGGTATCCACGTTGGGTGCTCTCTAGGCTCAACCATGAGTTAGCAGAGGAGGCCGCCATCGTCGGCCGTTGGAGTCTCCCACCGCTGACGGAGTTAGGGGTGGACGAGGCGGCTGATCGGCTCCGCGACGCATTCAGTGCGGTATGTAGAGCAGCCATGCCGCCCTCGAAGAGTCCGCCACAGCCGCCGGTGCTCTTTGGTGGACGACTGAAATATCCGGCCACCGGGCCGGCCGTAATGAGGCCAGGAGGCAGTACACCCAGAGTGCAGGCGGAGACACCCCTGACGTCGACAGGGACGACAGGCTGCCTCGAATCTCGAGAGGGATCCCTGGGGCCGGCCGTATGTATAAATGGGCGCGGAACAAGCTCCAGCCGGATCAACTGGGGAAGATCGTCGTTAAATTGTTCCCCGACACACCTGGGGGCTTCACACCCCCCAGGTTGGCTTGGCAGACGTCGGACGAGGAGGAGGGTGTTCAGCCACTTGTCACAGAGGATAGAATTGAGGTGATTCTGATTCGCTTCCAGAGTAAGAAGAGGGCGCCGGGTCCAGACGGTCCAGGGGTGCACGGAAGAGTTCTAACGATATCTCTCGTGCACCTCGGGGATAGCCTCCGGGAAATTTTCGACCGTTGCCTGCGGTCCGGTCAGTTCCCGGGGGCATGGAAGGAGGGTTGGCTCTGCCTGGTTCCAAATGCAGGGCGGGTCTTAGACTCGGCTTCATCGGTTCGACTGAACGTGTCCGTTCCCGGTGCTGCTGAACGAGACCGGGAGGGCTTTAGAACGGATTTTGGCCTCCCGTCTCGTTCGTCATCTGTAAGAGGGCACGGGACCCGGACTCTCTAAATCTCACTTTGGGTTCCGAGCACGCCAGCCGACGATCAACGCCCTCAAGCGCCTACGACTGAGGCGGAACACAGGCGGGAGGTGGTAATCGCTTTGTCCCTGGAAATAGCGAACACTTTCAACGGTCTCCCGCACAGCGTGATACGGGAGGCACTGGTCTTCTTCGTAAGGTGTATCCCTATCTCGCGAGGCTGTTGGATGCGTATCTCTCCGGTCGCAGAGTGGCTCTCGAGAACCGGTTGGAGTCCGTGGAGTGGCGGCAAAACGGGCGCGGTGTCCCGCAGGCTTCCGCGCTTGGACCGATCCTGTGGGACGTTGGCTACGACTATGACCTGCGAGGCCGTCTCCTCCCCTGGATGGGTGTCATCCGCGTAGCTGATGACACCCTCGCTATGCCCGGGGATGACTCTACAAGGCCTGGCCAAGGTGGGCGTTGACCTCGTGATCAGCCGCATAGAGAGGTTAGGGCTTCGGGTCAGACTAGACAGACTACGGCCCTATCCCCGTGGGAACTTATGGCGCAGGTTCTTGCTGAAAGCTACTTCTATGTCTCGGATAGGAGGGCTCTCGGCCTGAACCCACGCATGACGAGATCGTCTACGCATGTTAGGGCATGTTGCGTTGACGCAGTGGTGAGAGGACCTGGCGCGGCAGCCGTACGGTAGAGACATAACGGCTGCATTGCGCCCGGTTCTCGAGCGGTGGATGCGCCGTAGGCATTACTCAACAAACGACTCAAACTAGCGCCTTGGTAATATATCTCAAATATTAAGAAAAATCCATGCAAAGGACCAGAATGCCTACATGGAATCGGTTTTCTCAAAATCTATTGTAGAGATTTGTATGCGGTTCTCGCCCATGGACAGAGCGATTCCCGTGAAAGGGGCATTTGGTTAAATTTGTGGTTATCCTTAGTGCTAGCAACTAGGCCGCCGCTTGATTGGTCGTGGTGACCATACAAGCGGCGGCCTACTTGAAGTAGCGTTTGATATGTAAATGTTAGTTAAACAATCGATTGCCATATCCCACTTAGGCAGTATTCTGCCTATTGGACGCACCTATCTACATGACGTTTTAATTGATTTTGAGAGCAGAAACATCTGTGTTGTATGTGTTGCATGACTTTAAAATGTGGCTAAATTTACATTGTTATTTTAAACGAATTGGAAGTTACAAAGGATGGAAATATGGGTAACAGGTAGTGTGGTGCTGCATTACAGCTGAATTGAGGAGGTACCTCTCACATTATCACGAGAGTGAGAACAAGTTTCATGAGCATTGTGTGTTTCCGGAGGCCCATTTGTAAGTGGCCGTACTGTACCGAAGAGGCACGTGTCAATCACATAGTATTATTCACAGATTATAACAGTTGCTCAGCACTCGGCACCGTCAGGTACCTCCCTGGTCGCGCCGGCCCAACTCCGCGGCAATGCAGTATAGCATCATATCTTGTCTATACGTTCCGTATAAATTTCAATTCTCTATAAAGGTCATAATATTAGTAGTTTACAGTTACGGAAAATATGGACACGTGAGTTTCGGTTCCGGCTGAAGCAAGTTCCGGTGGGAATCCAGCGTTGGCATGCATCTTTGCCAAATTACTGAATGTAATCATATTAATACAAGGTGGTACATATGTCAGCAAATTAATTGTTTTTTCAATTTATGAGTTCTACAAACACCGTGTGGATCATTTACCTAATCGTATAAAATTGACTGTTTCTTTATAAATACAGTTCTAAACCGTTCATGTTTTTACTTTAAGTGTTACTGTATAGGTATTTACTCTTACAGTAGCACAGGTATTTCCTCTTACAGTAGTATAGGTATTTCCTCTTACAGTAGTATAGGTATTTACTCTTACAGTAGCATAGGTATTTCCTCTTACAGTAGTATAGGTATTTCCTCTTACAGTAGTATAGGTATTTCCTCTTACAGTAGCATAGGTATTTACTCTTACAGTAGCACAGGTATTTCCTCTTACAGTAGTATAGGTATTTACTCTTACAGTAGCATAGGTATTTCCTCTTACAGTAGCATAGGTATTTACTCTTACAGTAGCATAGGTATTTACTCTTACAGTAGTATAGGTATTCACTCTAACAGTAGTATATGTATTTCCTCTTACAGTAGCATAGGTATTTACTCTTACAGTAGCATAAGTATTTCCTCTTTTCAAGATTTACACATCGTAGAAATAATGTTGCTAGCCATTAACAACTTAACAAAAACATTAATATTACCATAACACTACTTTTACAGATTTCATCGGGGCTTATTTAATCATTTAGCAATCATGGTCACGAGTGGGCTGAGATGACAGATTTCAGATTGACAGAATCCGCGGTGTTTGAGTATGCAGAAGTTGGCCCCCGCCATTACACTAGATTTGATAAAGTGCAAATCCTCAAGAGAAAACACCGATTCCTTACTAAGTAAATGTAGTTGTATTGTAATATTCACGTAAACTGGAGATCACACCACAAGTGTTGTCAAATTGTTCACAGAAATATGCAGAAATATCGAGCACTTACACGAACATGTGCTCAGGAGTCAGGACAAGCGAGATCTGCCGAACGTTGCGACTACAAATATAGCAGTCACCTGGAATCCATTTGGGACAATTCACACCATATTTAATAGTTTTATGGGAGTGTCGAAGATATGTTGCTATATGTGTGTTTGGGCGGACACTTCAATATATTCTGGACGGTAGAGTGAGGTGCCTCGGAACGCCCCACCACTCAGACTTCGTTTACACAAGTGATATCCATGGTACCGGTTACGTCAGTCGTATGATCTTCAGCATCCATTATTATATACCCATGATCTTCATAGTGTAATTAAAAAATTGTGTGGTTTTCTATTTTTTACTATATATTACATATTTATTATTTACATATATTACACATTCATTGATAATTCTGGAATAGACTCCCCCAATCGCTATGGAATGTCCCTGAACGGTGAGTCAATTATTGTTACAGTCTGACATATAGCAAACAGAGCCTATACGGGTTTTTCCTTTTCAAATACGGAACCTTAAAGGCTTACTTGTATGTAATAGTTATCGCACAAATAATGTGCACACGCTGATGAGGCGTGAGTGGCGTCATGCGGTGCCCTCGAGGGACATTCCCAGCAGCGCGAGGACCAGGAGGAGGACAGGAAATACACTTCTCGTATGGCAAGCAAACATATTGATGTGCGAGTCAGTAATAAGGAACTGTGGGGTGAGCTAAATTATTCTTGCCACCAGTCATCTTCGCGTTTGTATAGAAAGGCCTAAGCGATACGACCAATTGTTGAACCTAGAACTTATTTCAATCGTCTGCCTTTTCTCGAGTGTGACCGGCCAGCTTATCCTTTGCCTCGTGTATCTTACTGAGTACACTGAGCGGCAGGTAATAATCAGTGTCGAGTATGTACTCCGACATAACATGGACGACACTACTTTACGTCAGGGATGTCGGACCGATATCACCCTCCGGTGTTTCGGCGAAAAATATATACTATACTTCGGGCAAAAAATATTTTATTCAAATACATACTGAACCCTCATGATGAACTTATACTGAACCCTCATGATGGACACATACTGAACCCTCACGATGAACACATACTGAACCCTCATGATGGACACATACTGAACCCTCACGATGAACACATACTGAACCCTCATGATGAACACATACTGAACCCACACGATGAACACATACTGAACCCTCATGATGGACACATACTGAAACCTCATGATGAACACATACTGAACCCTCATGATAAACACATACTGAACCCTCATGATGAACACATACTGAACCCTCATGATGAACACATACTGAACCCTAATGATGAACACATACTGAACCCTCATGATGGACACATACTGAAACCTCATGATGAACACATACTGAACCCTCATGATGAACACATACTGAACCCTCATGATGAACACATACTGAACCCTCATGATGAACACATACTGAACCCACATGATGAACACATACTGAACCCTCATGATGAACACATAAGAATTTGAAAAAGCGTTATTTTTTAAATGAGCAAAACTTAATAATATCGATGGTATTTTACTACGTCTTATTATTTACATTTCACATAACAATTTTTTCCCTACTACCAACTACATATGATTCTTCGGGTACTTTTAATAATCTGTGACATCAGGGCATTAGCCATCTCAGTCTACCCGTATCCTTGGTGGCTACAAAGCTTCTGGAACGTCGGCCAAGTAATCAAATAATTATTTAGTATCACATACATAGTACAAATAATTAAGTAATCAAATAAACCGGAATAGAGTCCGTAAAAGTAGTTTTATTATAATCAGTAACACAGACTTGAGTTTGAACTCACGTCTATCCGGGTACAGCTTGGGTCACTTTGTATTCGATCAACCGTTCCCAAATGCTACTTATCCTACCCACCTCATATACTCAAATTTCGAGTATTTTTTTTCCTTTTTATTTTATTACCTTTTTTTACCATAGGTAACGTTTTCAACTTAGATAATTCAATTGCTCTATGATGGCAAGAGTTTTTAGTTTTTAGCAGATCTCCATGACGTGTTAGTAATATATTCCAAACATTTTCCGCGTAGCGTCCTTATAACGGTGTGTATTCGTGTGTGTGTGTGCATACTTATGTATGTATGTGTGTGTTAACCTTGAATAGCTTTTGAATGACTAGGCTGATAGCAACAATTCCAGAGAGTACCACATGCACCTTCATTTGTAGGTGGGATGAACTGGCTGGCAGGGTATGCTTGAGAAACCTCAATTAAGTTAATTGTCATCGTGTTCAATAAGTTAAAACAACAAAAATATATTATTATTTATTTTTTGTGCATAAAATTTTATATAACATTAAGCATAATAACAATATTTGTAGAGGAGAAATATTCAAGTTATTCATTATCCGAGCAAATGGCGATTTCAGATTTATCTAGGTACTTACTTAGATAGCACTTGAGAGAAGCAGCTTCATCTTATAACAAACCTCTGCTTCGGTAGGTAATGTCTAATACGTCTACCTGTATAATGTTCCTATACACATATAGAGGATTGGTTTACGTGAGAGGATGAGCTAACGCGTGCGGGCACGTGGGACTCGCAGCGCTCTAAACGGCGTGGATTTTTTCTTGCGACTGCTTTTTTATCCCGAAATACGAATGGTTACGAAGGAAGTTGCGGGAAGAAGCTAGTCGGTAGGATAGGTTATGCTTTTTAAGGGGCTTGGCTCGTCACACGTTCCCACCACTAGCGCTGCTGCCTCTGTGTCGCCAGGACTCACAGCTAGAACCCCTTACGATTGATATGATCGCAGGCAGCCCGAGGGATATGTTCACTCGGGATTCCACCGGGAGACTAATTTAACAAGAAGAAAATAGGACATACAACAGGAGTAGGATGTGATTCCTGATTTCCTCCCCACTCTAAGCGCAGACTGCGAAAAGTTGCAACGACCTATTACACGAGGCACAACTGGCTGGTCTTCGTCAGCCACCTCACACACGCCGGACCTTGTCCCAAACAGATTTCTACTTTCCATATATTTAGCCTAATTTTCATGAGGGAAAATTCATAACATTAAATAACGCTTTCTCTGACTTTATCGATTCCCGTGCGGTAGAATTATCTAGTAGAAGTTTTTTAGATTAGCTAAAAAATAAAAGTATTGTATATTTTAAAACTTCATACAAATCTCCAATGTCATAGGTAAAGGCCTGAATAAATAGATATTTATATAAAGTATAAAGGAACAACTCTGTAGTGAATGAGTAACATACTAAAGCACAGACGGAAATGGACCAATGGAGCCGAAAATTGGAGCTCATCCACCAATCGTACGTTGGCAACCTAAGAAAGATTGTTTTAAAATTGTATCCTTATCGGTGATATATGAAATGCGCAGGCGTAGCTAATATCTATTAAATCCTTTTCATCACGAAGGGCTACACGCCTGCCTATGCCGACTGCTAGAGTTGTTGTGATGCCTGCATGTAGAACATGATGTGAGAACGAAACACTACTGCTAGGTTCTTACTGCAGAGGACGACAGAACCCACGAAGTACTCCGGGCATTTAGTAATGTTATAGTAAGTTGAATCAGTATACACATATAGGCGCGGTACCAACGTGGAACAGTGTTTTCGTAAATACTTTTATGACATTTATTTAAAGGAAATAAATGCTTGGAAAAATGTTTATAATACCAGTAGCCTATTATAATGCAAAATAATGACAAACTGAATTGTTAAGCCATTCAATGAATCCAAGAAACATTCGCCGTGTACGAAAAAACCATTTTAACCCATTAGAATCGCCAAAAGCCCATAGCAACAAATTGTGTGTATTAGGGTCTCGCTCAGCAAAATTCTTTTATCTTTTTTGTGTTAAATGGAGAGGGATTTTATCGTATGGTTTTCAAGGACAAGGCGCGGCACGTCATTGGTCAATGCCACAAAAGGGCGGGTCGGGGGTGCGACTTACATAATTTGGGCCTATGTACCTCGTGTTCCTCGAGTATAGAGAAGTAGGGCCAGATATTGGGGTTTAAATGATTATACAATATATGAGGGTGTAAAATAATTGTAATAACGCAAGTCGTCAATATATTTCAGTGACACATTATAGAATCGCAAGGCATACAATCGCAAACAACGCTTCAGCATAGTAACAAACAGAATACACAACGGCAAATATGTCGTTATATTAAGTCTTCATTGTTCAGTTCATATTGCAAAAGGCGCAAGAGCTGATTTTTTTGGCAGCGGTGAGGCGGGGGCGGGGTACATCCGCTCACTTGCAGATTGCCCAATTCCCGCGCTCGCGCCATCAGACATTTCGTCAGAACACGACGACTAAACCGTACAACAAGCAGCCGGTACATTTCCAAACTAACACTAACACAGCCGCCATGTTATTGCAGAAATTTCAAGAATTCCGCAGCCGAATTAAAACAGCTTGCGTAATCCCCAACGTCACTGCGAACATGATTAACAAGCAACACTGCCCATCTTCACTCGCGATGTATTTATGTCTTCCATATAGGAGAGAGAAAAAGACTGACTGATATAAAAAAAGTCTAGTCGATTACTCCCCCCTACA
>JAFELO010001083.1:91112-109079 GCA_017140195.1 Eumaeus atala | reverse complement strand
GAAATAATCACAACGCACATAAAACTGTTTCCTTCAAGTAATGTGAATACTTATAAAGCTGAAGGTTTTCACTATCGAGTCAATATCAAGTAATTAATGTATCGTCCTTGCAAGTAATCGATGTGCTTTGGTGAGGAGGGCTGTTAAATAATTAAATAAACCGCGACCAAATCCTTAAAAGTAGTTTTATTGTAATGACGGTCAATTTGTAGAGCATATTAATTTTTTAAATCATTGAATTATTGCGATATGCGCTCTGCGATATTGGATATATATCATCATCATCAATGAAAGCCAAGACGGCCGATCTCCTGCTACTCGCATCCACGCCGGACCAGCTACTGCACGGAGATCGTAGTTAGATCTATATATGAAACATGAATAGAGTGCTCAAGCAAGAGTAGCGTAAGGAATACTCTGTATAGTAGGAAAAATCTTATTTCCAGTAAAAACCCTAATGTAAATATATATTTAATTTATTTGCATGGAGTGGCCGCTAGACTACTAACTGTACCAACTTTAAAAGAATACTATTTTAACGTGAACGTTGTGGAGACTATTGGAAACTAGCCGGCAGGCGGTGTCAATGTCACCCGGCGTCAATGTCAAACATACATATCTGTATGTGAAATTGAGGTTTTTCAACCCAATCAAATCGTAACGGAATTTCTATTTTTAAATCCTATTCCTGCATAACAAGTTAGCCACGTATTGATGTCTTAAGTTTACGCGAATGTTAGACATTACAATAAAACTACTTTTACGGATTTTATCGCGGTTTATTAAATTATTTATGTAGCCCGACGTTTCAGAAGCTTTACAGCAACCATGGACACGGGCGGATTGAGATGACAGATGTCCTGATGTACCTTGTTTTTAAAACTACCCGAAGAATTATAATTTTAGTTGTTCCGATTAACGCAAACTGTGCTTATTATATCGTGCTGTCTTGAGGTGTTGTTTACTTTTTGATTTGATTATGTTCACCACTGGATCCCAACCCCATGCTGAAGTCGGCCCCCGCCATTACATTAGATTTGATAAACCGGAAACCCTCACTAGGGAACACCGATTCCTTCCAAGGATGATCCGTGAGGCTATTGAAATTAAAAAAACATCCAAATTTCAATAGAGAAGATGGTTGGGTTCTTCCCTCTGCATGGGATCCAGTGGTAAACATAATCAATACAAAAAGTAAACATAACACCTCAAGACAGCAAGATATAATAAGTACTGTTTCCGTTAATCGGAACGACTAAAATTATAATTCTTCGGGTACTTTTGAAAACTTGGCACATCAGGACATCTGCCATCTCAGTCCACCCGTGACCATGGTTGCTGTAAAGTTTCTGAAACGTCGGGCTACATAAAGAATTTAATGAACCACGATAAAATCCGTAAAAGTAGTTTTAATGAAAGTTAGCCACAGTCTATCGGACGCAAAAATCAAATAGTAAATTTAACATTACAAGATAATAATATTATAACTTTTTGTAGTTATCTTTATAACTACAAATTTTGTAGTTATCCTTATAACTACAAATTTTGTAGTTATCTTTATAACTACAAATATTATTATATAAAAAACTTAGAAAACACTTTCTTCATTATGTACTCGCTCTTTTTTAGTAACGAGCGCACGTGTGTGTTTGTGTGTGTTCGTAAGGGTTGTTAAATATATTTGCTGTCACATCCGTGCGAAGCCGGGGCGGGCTGTTAATACTTATACATTTGTCTGTTTGTCGAAGCTAACTTAAAACTGACTGAATCCGCCCGGACATAATGGACACTAAATCCATTTTTGGGGTTCCATAACCATTTGGCATAAAGCGGAACCCTTATCAATTCCTCTTGTCTGTCTGTTTGACCGTTAGTCTGTTTGTCTTTTATAATGCATTTTATTTAATTTTTTCCCAGTCTACAGTTTGTACTCAAAATTATTATGTGGCAACATTAAACGGCGACCGCCTGCGAGAGCTGGTGACGTGGCTGTCAGCCCGCGTGTTACGCCAGAGGTCGCGGGTTCGAATCCCGCCTACGTCATGGATGTTTATATGTATTCATATAATGAAAAGAGAAATATATATGAAATTTCCTAAATTTATAAGAATATTAAGTATGTTGTCTAGTACCTGTAACACAAGTCCCTAAGGTACTTAGCACAAGACTGGGCTAACGCGGTGTGATAAGTCCACTTATATTATATTATTATTATTATGGGAGATTAACTCATATTTAACAAATTAACGGACAAGGAAACTACCTAATTGGCTTGGCAATTATAATTATCAAACCGATCACCGATCGTTTCTAATATTCATGTGAAAGATGATATCAACTCATAGGAATGGATTGGTGCACGCAAATGATAGCAAGTAAACACCATAACCAACCATAGGTATAAATAAGTCTGTTCTATAGCGGACGTGATGTCCCTCGACTGAAGCTCACCTACATAGCAATGAGGCCATTGGGTCAAGCGTGCACAGGCGCAAGCCCTGCCGCTTCATACTCTTATAGGCGGCGAGAGCATATTGTATAGTAGCAAACCTCACTCACTGCCGCCGCCCACAGACAACAGCACAATTAAATTTCGCCGCATTACACCTAAAAAAAAAACCATCTCTTCTTTTGAGGGGGGGGGGGGCACAATCTCCCGGCGGATGGCGTAAAGGCGGAAAAATGTGATAGAGTCATACGTGTATTGTCATACATGTGTTGTACGTTAAATTCATTTGAATATGTATTACAGGGAGTACACAACTGCATAACGTAACATAATAAGTTGGCGTATGTGACGCCGCACACGCTGCACGGTACGGAAGCGGCTCCTCGTAGATAGGTTTAGTAGTGCCTAGTGGGCAGCAGGTGTGTGGGAGCCAGCTGCGTGGACTCTCACGGGCTGCTCTGCAGACGCGCCTGCATCAAGTATCCATCACGATTGTGTCTGCACGAGAACTCTTTCAGCTATAGCATGCAGAGCGGACGAAGTTTTGGACACGCGTCAAATTAAAATGTCCGTGAGATATATCCGATTGTTTATTTTAAAAGAGGAGACATCTACGAGCTAACACTTACATAGAGATGCCATGATATAGGTCAGTAGGCCGAGGCCCGCCTCCGGGAGGATGGGGTGGCAGCGGGTGCCCCACATACGCACACCCCCGGCGCCGACTGTAGGCCACTAGGTACAAAATATTTGTGACTCGGACTATTTACGTTTTTTTACTAAAATATATATTTGTATTTGCAATATTTTTTAAAATGAGTACTTGTGTGTGACATTAAAGGTAACTGTTTATTGTAATGAAAACAGAGTAATGCTGCATTGCTATCTGATTGGGCTGGCAAGACCGGGAGGTACTTCTTGCCTACATGATACTACCGCAAAGTGGTGCCTTTCGTGCAGAATGAGAGTTTCCGGTGGTCCGATAAAGTGGCGAAATGACAAAAGACTTTGGTAGTCATCGAAAGACTGCGGCTGGTCGATTGGCCTCCTATGCTACAAGTAGGACGGCCCCCTACAGCTGAACACTGGGTCAGGGTCTCCACGAGTGGCCTCGTGCGAAGAGGCGCGGTTCGACACAACAACTGCGAGTCTGACACGCGGCTCGACTCACCACACCACGTCAAATAATAACAGAAACAGGGAGAGAAAAGAAAAGTCGGAGCCTTTCTATAACTACCGACGCCCATAAATATCCAAATAACAGTTATGCAAATACGTTGTCCGTCTTTCTCCTCCCGTCACGCCTACAGGCCGCATGAAGCGTGACAACAAGCTCATATTTCGCGCCGGTGTCATGTGAGCTCAGGTCGACGGCTCGTCGTGCGGCCTGAGCGAGGTGAAGCGCACGCTTCACTGACGGGAATGCAGTCGCTACAGCTGCTGCTGCACTCCACCTGTACTACTACAACGAGAACATTAACGAAAGTAATATACGCCCTGACTCAAAAACCTAAGTGGAATTGGGCATTGGATTATAAGGACAACTCCGTGGCGGGGCTCACGAAGCCAAGTTCACAAGTCATACCGGTTGCTTCGTAGGTAATATATGTTGGGCTGGCTCAGTTGGTGACGTGGCGGTTAGTCCGCGTTTTAACGCCAGAGGTCGCGTGTTCGAATCCCGCGTAGGTCATGTTTATATATGTATTTCTATAATAACAATCTTAAATATATAAAATTTCTTAAATTTACAACAATGTTAAATACATTTCCGTTGTCTAATACCTGTAACACAAGTCCTTACGGTACCACAGGACTGGGCTGGCGTGTTGTGATAAGGCCGCAGATATTATTATTATTATTATTATTATGTCTATAATATCCATTACGCAGACAATATGCTTATCTCGAAACTATCGGTAGCATCGCAACTATTGACTTAAAAATTTTAAAGGGAATTGAATTTTGAATTTGTAAGTCAACCTTTACATTAGACTATCCGATGAGAGTGGCTCTCTAATAATGAAAGATAATAGAAAATAACGTAAGCTGGGAGCACATCCGTAACCTATAACCGTCGTAAAATAATAGATCATTTATCTCTTTCGTGTCACCTACAAAAGCAATTAAGCAATTGGTGTTGCAGTGTCATAGCGGGGGTTGGTGGGCGGAGCTTTCCATTAAAAATAGCAGAATATACTAAGTGCCATTGTGAGGGTGCTATACTAGTCTTGAAATAGTTATCATTTAACTCCTGTGTGTAAGTTTCTATTTTAACACAAGCACGGTAAGTCCGCCTGTATAAAATGAATGAAGCAATAATTGATATTACAGAGTCATACAGCATTTAAGACTTAATTAAAGTAAGGGGCCAAGGGAAAGCCACGGCGTAGGTCGGGAGGCGCAGCCCCCAATTTAAAAAATAAAATATATTATTATATTCCGAACGTAGGGACGGCAGTTAGTAAAGTGTTCGTTGTGCCATGAAAGCTATTTATCTCATGCGTGTCAAAAGTTATGAAGCAATTCGTATTTACACTTCTATAATAATTAAATTTTTACAAATTAAAGGGCCAGGGGCGCAGTTCGGCCCTGGCGGGAGTTCGGGGTGTAGCCGGTGTTATTGAAGATTAATAAAATCAATACTTAGCACTCCTCTCTCCAGTAGCCGCGTTCTACAAGTGTACTCGTAGCACACGCGTGCACTTCCATTGTTATTTACGCACGCAGTCTTATTATTCTTTTATTATTGGACAATAAACGTATTTAGTGCAAAGTGCCCTAATTTATGTAAAGTACTCTAAATACGTTTCATCATCATCATTATCAGCCCTTATCGGTCCACTGCTGGACATCCCGGACCAGCTACTGCACGGACATCGTCTTCCCAACTGGTGAACGGTCGACCAACACTTCGTTTTCCTAAACGCTGTATTTAGGAAAACTCTCCAGACCACTCCAGAACCTCAGTGGCCAATCTGCCATCTGATCTTCTGAGTGTGTAACCAGCCCATTGCCACTTCAGCGTGCTTATTCTTCGCGTGATATCAGAAACTATAGTTCTCTGCCTTATAACTTCGTTTCGAATTTCATCGGACAAAGAAACATCCAACATAGCACGTTCAATGGCCCGCTGAATCCTAAATTATGAGGCCATGTTTCGGCCCCGTAAGTCATCACGGGGAGAACGCATTGTCAAAAGTTTTTGTGGAGAAGCTTGGAAGAAGTGACCTGGACAGAGGTTAGGACTTATTCTGGGGTTACCGTTTCTTCTAAGCCTGAGATCTTAACTGAGATCGAAGGTTTCTATAGCAAGTTATATACGTCGCAATCTCCTCATCAAGACACCTTGAACAACTATCCACGTGCAATCCTGATACGACATTTGTCAGGATATCAGCAGAACGTCAGCTTGAATGAGATTAGTCTTACTTTTGCGCAGCTTCAGGGGGAAAAGCTCCAGGGGAGAACGGAATTACAATCAAATTTCTTAAAATTTCAGACCAATTTCACTTGTTGGCCATATTACAAGTTGTTCTCAAGAACCTTGACGGGACGTCTCACCGCAAAGCTTGACGAATTCCAACCACCGGAACAGGTAGGATTTAGCACCATGGACCACATTTCCTCCATAAGGCAAGTTGTACAAAAGTAGCATGAGTACAATCAGCCGCTGTGCCTTGCCTTTGTGGACTGTGAAAAAGCTTTTGACTCTGTCGAAACCTGGGCTGTTCTGAAAGCTATACAGCGATGTCAGGTCGATTGGCGATACGCCGAAGTACTGAGAGCATTATATGACTCTGCTTTTATTTCCGTTCTGATTCCAGGAGGCCAAATAAGGCCAATTCAATTGCATCGAGGAGTGCGACATGGAGATGTTATTTTCCCCGAACTGTTCTGTAATGCTTTGGAGGACGTCTTTAAGACTTAAAACTGGGCAGAATACGGCACAAATATTAACGGCGAGTACCTCTCAATCTTCGTTTCACTGACGTGTCGTTAGAGAGCTGGTAGGAAATGTTAATGAGTCCTCCTGACATATTGGCCTTTGGATGAACTTGGACAAAGGTAATGTTCAACGAACACGTTCTCCCGAGGCCGGTCAACGCCGATGGTGTAATTCTCGAAGTTGTAGGCCAACACGTCTACCTCGGGCGACTATTGCAATTAGGTAGACATAACTTCGAGAAGAAAGCCGATAAAAAAGGCTCAGTTGGGTTGGGCAGCATTCCAGTAGTTTTGCCACATCCTCACGTCGCGTATACCGCAGATCTTGAAGACAAAAGTCTTTAACCAATGCCACCAATGTATCATAATAATATTGATATTGTTATGATACATACGAGTATATTGGAAGTTTTGTAGTAACCGGAATGATGATACTCTCTTCTTAGTAATGTTTACATGGTGGGAAAATGAAATAATTTATAAATGGCTAGAAGAATAAACGCAAGGCGTCTGAAAGTCTTGCAAATCTCTATGGGCGGCCGTAGTCACTACCCACTTGCTCGTTTGCCCCCTGCCTCATAAAAAAATGGCGATTTATTAGAGAGTGACCGTGAAGATTTGTGTTAGAAAACGATTGCTTAGAAGAAACCTCATTCAATAAGAATCCGAGAAGAAAAGGCGCTCTCAGTAGTACATCCAAATGTTTTTCAATTAATATAAATGACACTTGACTTCAACTGCAAAAACTAAGTGAGATATAAACACGCGGAGAGTTTAACCGTCCAGCCCCGAAAGGCGCGGACACGCACGCGCGCACGTCACCAAACGCTTTATACCAACTAGGATATATTTTTTTCATTACCTCATGGCCTTTTGTATGTACAGAAGCTGCAGGTATCTACTTATTAATATGTAAAAACGGAACTAAACTAAAGCCTAAGCTTTGGCTTGCTGGTACAAAGTCTTTAATGTAGAACTTTTCCATGACTGATTCATTAGTTAATTAATAATAATAGGATCCTATAATCGGCCCGAATGTGGCTTTCTTGTACGAACACGTGAACACGTAGTCGTCATATGTAGTGACGGGGCCCCGCTGTAATATTTTTCTTTAATCTTACTTTTCTTGTTTAATATATTTCAAACGGCGCGGGTTTGTCTGTATGAAGAGAGTAATGAATATGGAGGACGCAAGACAGGTATGGAAGGGTCATGATGTATGACACTCCGTTCGCTCTGCCTACCTCATTAGGGATCTGTGTTGTTGCTTTAATATGTCGTACATAATATTTCAATCAATGGAGGATACAAGTGTATCCTAATGCGATAGTAACGTCGTGCGAGCCCGGGTTTGCTCGGTTGGACCTGATGGGTAATCAACAATTCATTTTGTCCCTTTGTTGCTAAAAAAATGTTTAGTTATGTTAGCTTTAATATAAACAGAATTTCAGTATGTAGGTCGAGTCGGCTTGTACAAGCCAAACTCACACATGCGCGGTGAGCGCTGACGCACACGCGCGCACCGGCCTCGTCCGCGAACTAGGCCGAAAAACTCGCGCATGCGCCCGGCCCAAACCTACATACTATTTAGATAATACCTTAGAACACTGATATAAAATAACAGATACAATCGCCGCGTTAAGATGATTCACGTCGATCGTCGTCCGTCGTCACAGGTCAGGCCAACGTGTGGCTGCGGTGGCTGCCTCCGAGGTCAAAGAGGGGGATGAGCAACCCCTGGGTTCCAAGATTTGGACAACTTACCTACAATGTGAATGTGCATAATTATGTTACAGATACTAATTGAAATTGTGATTATAGTTATACAAGTTTAGATAAACATACAATTGTTGTAAACGAGTTAAATAACCGAGAGGGCCTCTTTAGAATAGAATGGAAAAAAAAAACAGTTAGTAATTAACAATCATTACACTGTTATACACATTAGTGTAACTGCTATTCATCAGTTTCCTAATTGTAAGGTATACGGGCATATTTTGCCGCTTTTACACCTTTTAAAATTATGACACGTTTGAAGTCATACTATATTAATCAATTCAAGTTCCTCCCAATTTCAAATAGAAGCTCCTCTATCTCTAAACAGCAGTACCCAAATCTCCGAGTGTAGCGACTGAGACATACGGACGGACAGAAGGATTTGATGAAACTACAGCACATCTTTTGTAAATAATATTTGTTTAAGTATCATTAAATGTAATCTTTTCAGCTAACACTAGACACTTATTAGCACGATCAGATTACAAGGTAAGATATTTAGATCAAACAATCAAAAATCTGCTTCAAAACAAGGTACTTGTAAATAAGAAAAGGTTCATTTCTCGTAAGGAACCAATAACACAGGTAATATCAAAATGAAACAAAATCACATTGTAACAGGAGACACCGACCGACCGGAGTCTCCCAAGCGCATACGAGTACAGACACAGACAGAGAGTAGCAGGGGGCGCACGGGAGCGCCGCACCGAGCCGAACCTGGGACAAATACTCGTACACACGAGATAGTTCTCAGACATAAGAGATCTTCCAGCAGCTGTTGACAAAGGTGTAATTTTAGTTACATAATATCGTAATTATTTTGTCACTTAAGATTTAGGACAATATTTTGGGGCGATTGTAGTGAATAAAAATAAGTCTTTGAGCGCAGAAGGAGCGTGTGCAATGTCTCCACCTCATCAATAATGAATCTCTATATTCAGCTGATCTAAATTATTTATACTTTTAATTGTCACTAGTGTCCATTTATGTATATGAAGTCGCTTTGTTTGTGAACCAAAGCATATATTTATAATAAATTCACAAAAGCTTATACGTAAATTAAAAATCTTAATATGGAAATATTCAAAGAAGGCCCTTTGCCTTGCAATCCTTTTGTTCCATGTTGCCATTATGAAAATGTTAACTACTTAAGATACTATTTGCAAAAGTATGCACTCATTAATCCTGAATTTATATTTCTTATTTTAAAATCTGAATAAAATACATTTTTAAATTTCAATATTATTATTTATTCGAATATAAATTTGAAATTCTATAGTTGATGTGGAATATTTATTATTGTAAAACCTGTGCTTCTTTAGTCCGGACTGCAGGGGCCTCGTGCGGACCCCCTCTGCACCCGCGACGGCAGCCACAGAACTTGGTACGTTGTGCTATATCTATTTGTTATACGTCCACGGTTTTAAATGCTATGTGAGGATATGATAATGTTTGTCTTTTAATACGCCCCACTTTTTAATTGTGCCGTGTATAAAGGGGCTACGGCCTACATCACGAATAAGCGAGCTAATTAAAGTAATTAGCTTAAAGCACATACGCCATGCTCAAGTATGTATCTACTCTATTAATGTGGGTAAGTTACAAATATTTCAATAGACAAGCACATGGTTATCAAAATATATGTGTATTATAATATATTGACGTGCGCAAACCCATATATGAACATATGTCAACAGAGTGTTGTGTCACAACTGGCTGCTGCGGCGGCATTGTCCGCTCATTAGATCCCGTGGAAACATAGTGCTGGAATATACTTTACCACCTATCGTAGAAACTACCAAATATACAAATTTTATTAAAATCTGTGGAGTCGTTTTGTCTTGTCCTTTTTCAAAGATTTCCGCGAAATAACATTAGACGGAAAAGATATGCAGAAACCTAATTTATTTTATATAATATGCATTGTACCTAATCATTGATTTACAAATATACCCTCGTACACAAATTGCACCAATATATGTTACATGTGTTCTTGACAGTGTCAATAACTCATGTAATACACATTAGTACACATGCTTTCTGACACCTGCACGAGTACGATCGACACAATTAGTACACATGCTTTCTGACACCTGCACGAGTACGATCGACACAATTAGTACACATGCTTTCTGACACCTGCACGAGTACGATCGACACAATTAGTACACATGCTTTCTGACACCTGCACGAGTACGATCGACACAATTAACATTATGACACATGGACATTCAGTTAATTATTACACACGTACAAAAAGGGAGGAAGGTAAAGATGAAATACACAGTCAAAATATCTAATGGTTTTTTAAATTGAGATCGACTTTCGATCTTTGAGCGGTCGTTATACAAATAGTATACAAACGATACAATAACTCTTACGCGAACAGAATATGTTTAGTTAGTAACTCGTTCACATAATACAACCGTTCCTCTTTCTGGAAGTGGCTTCTGGTTGCGTCAGTTTTAATGTCAAGTTTTTTCTAAGAACCTAGAATAGTAATTAGTTACGACGAAGGTCTGCATGCAGAGAGCGAGGGCGGTGGTGCGACTGTGGGTCATGTAGTCCTCGGCCGCACAGGTTGGCGCAAGTGCCAGGAGACGGATCCGGGTGCGCCGTACACGTCACTCTGGACGCCGAGGGTCCAAATTCCGCCCTGCTCCTGGATCTACCTCTATCTCCTGGATCTATCTGTATTATAATTAAATATTTATAATCAAATATAATATGTCTGCAGTGGTCGTGCAGCAGGGCAGAAGCCCCGCGGTCCCCGCTCAGCTCCGATCTGTTGTCTTGTTGTGTGTACATTAGTTCACTTGTGACCTAAAGGCACACTTGGTGCGGTCTGTGGGCGTCCGGTGAGCATTTTCCGTAGAAGCACAAAGCGACTATAAAATAGCTGTATTGATGTTTACGATCCTCGGCAAAAAAAAATGCACTGATTGCTCTTTCGTCCCCTTATGCTATAGAAAAAAGTTTTAGAGCAAAGAGATGGGTAGCGTGAAGCAGTAGGGCGCATACATGGAATATGAGGTATTTCTAATGTTAATCATTCCGATGAAGCCCTTATCAGATTATCACGCGGTGCTGCGGTGACCTGATTCCGATTATCACCGATTGATATCTCAAGTAGCCACCTCTGTTTTAGGGGCTTCAACCAAAATAAGCACCTATTTACATATCATATATACCAAAAGAAATAAAACTATTTTCAATAACGGAACGTCTTAAAATAAAGCTTCATTATTTTTGGCGTAGCGCTCATGATATCCCTTAGCACGAGAGGGATCACTCCAACTGACGTCAATCGAGGCCCCGGTGCTGTGTCCAGCATTCCATGTGGGACAGGCTGTCACTGTATACGTTGAACTGTAGCCCGAGGATCGTCATAGCGGTATGTGACTGGCGACCTCACACATGAAGCGACCGAAACATCCATGTCCAGTAAAGAGATGGTAAGTACGAGTGCCTTAACTACGTTCCACCCACTCACGAAAGACGAGTCGCACACTTAGATGTGGCTCCTTTATTTGCTTTGCACATACCTGTAGTGACATGCTCAGATGCCCTCGATCCTCTTTCTACTTAATAATTGTGATAGTTTTCGTTTCAATATCCCGAGAAACACTACATGCGAAGCGCACGCAGTGTCCTTGGAAACTGCACGATACCCGAACTGCCATCATTCTCTCTAACCTTACGAGAGCAAGTCGGTTAACAGTTTAAATGTCGCCATCGGGACCGGCACCATACAGAGTTCGTAAGCTATACTGCCTAGACTCGGACTCCTTAAGCCGGTTTGGCAAAATTTTGCTACTCTTTGCAAAATTTAAAAACTGCTAAGACATCTAAAACAATATTCAAATTTAAGCAACTTGTACTGAAAGAAAAAAAAATGTTTAGCATTACAGTCCCTGACTCACTGACAAACATCACTACAATCATAACAACATCCTAATTGCGTTAATGCCTAATAAGTACAACTCGCCTTTCAAACTGAGATAAAATCACTATGGACCTTAATCACAGCTACTAAGTATATAATATAGACACTCTAATACATAATATTTTTTCATAATATATTAAAGATGTAATGCGGATGAACATTCTTAAGATAATGCACATAGATAATGTTGTAGAGCAACACCACATGTTACAGTACATGTAAGAAAACTATAATGCACATAGATAATGCATCAACTAGTGTTGTAGAGCAACACCACATGTTACAGTACATGTAAGAAAACTATAATGCACATAGATAATGCATCAACTAGTGTTGTAGAGCAACACCACATGCTACAGTACATGTAAGAAAACTATAATGCACATAGACAATGCATCAACTAGTGTTGAAGAGCAATACCACATGTAACAGTACGTGTAAGAAAACTATAATGCACATAGACAATGCATCAACTAGTGTTGTAGAGCAACACCACATGTTACAGTACATGTAAGAAAACTATAATGCACATAGATAATGCATCAACTAGTATTGTAGAGCAACACCACATGTTACAGTACATGTAAGAAAACTACAATGCACATAGATAATGCATCAACTAGTGTTGTAGAGCAACACTACATGTAACAGTACATGTAAGAAAACTATAATGCACATAGACAATGCATCAACTAGTGTTGTAGAGCAACACCACATGTTACAGTACATGTAAGAAAACTATAATGCACATAGATAATGCATCAACTAGTATTGTAGAGCAACACCACATGTCACAGTACATGTAAGAAAACTATAATGCACATAGATAACGCATCAACTAGTGTTGTAGAGCAACACTACATGTAACAGTACATGTAAGAAAACTATAATGCACATAGACAATGCATCAACTAGTGTTGTAGAGCAACACCACATGTTACAGTACATGTAAGAAAACTATAATGTACATAGATAATGCATCAACTAGTGTTGTAGAGCAACACTACATGTAACAGTACATGTAAGAAAACTATAATGCACATAGACAATGCATCAACTAGTGTTGTAGAGCAACACCACATGTTACAGTACATGTAAGGAAACTATAATGCACATAGATAATGCATCAACTAGTGTTGTAGAGCAACACCACATGTTACAGTACATGTAAGAAAACTATAATGCACATAGATAATGCATCAACTAGTGTTGTAGAGCAACAACACATGTTACAGTACATGCAAAAAATAAAAACAATTTATCATGGACACATCACATGATGATGAAAATTTCAAATTCTTGAAATGTTCCATAATACATCCTTCATATACATCTCTGTTGTCTCCTAAATCCAATCTATTTAAATGGTTGTATAAGTGAGCTAACAAAGTCTCAGCCTTCATCAAGTTATAAGGATTATGCTTTCATTCTAAAATAGTTTTAATTTTACACAATGTGTCGCTACATCCATTCAAGTCTTCTAAAACATCAAAGGGACTGACTAAAATATCTTAACATGGAAGTGGAGTTGATGATGGTGTTATTAGTTTACTGAGAGCTGCTAAAGTACTAGCTGGTGTTTCGTTTCCAGCTAATATTTCATACCTCCTTAGGTAAGGATGCAAATTTAGTAGGGTGCAACATTATATGCTTCTCTTACAAACACCTACACAAGATAATATTATACCAAGCAATGAAGTAATACACTACTGCAATTTGTATAAATTATAAGTTAATATTCAGAGATACAACTAAATTTGTTTTACAAAAACACTTAAATACTGTTTTTAAGAATTACTATTACAGCACTCCAAGCAAACCGAAGCAAAATTGATAGTTAAATATTGCAGAATTAACAATTTAATAATTCTAAATACTGTTTGTCAAACAATTGTTCAAATAATTTCGAAGTGATATTCCCCATTTCAAAAATATTAATTTTATGACATTTTAAAACAATTAACAAATTCAATATACACTTGGCTTGACAAGAATGTAACTTTCAATTACAATATTAGTGTCTAAATACACAATGTGATTAACATCAAAGTTATATTGTACTTACCTTCAGATTTATGTCCAAAAAGATAAATCTTTAAATTCTACTTTTACTATAGTAATTTTAACAATATATATGGAATATGAATGTGTGAAAGACATTAATTTATGTCAAGATCAAAACATGAGGTGTTTAATAAGAAAAAACTAATTATTGATTAAAACTAAAACAATAATTTGAGGGGTAGAATGTAATTTTTATTTTATTATAAGTATCCTTATATCCAATTATTGTGGGGTTTAGTGCTATTAGCTCTTCATATTACATCTCAAAACAAAAATAAAAAAGGAGTAGAGCTCTGAACATTTCTTATAACATTCTCATGAGCCAACTAAAATCAGACAAGATATAATCTCTGTTACAATTCAATATAATTTAACATCAAACTTTCACACGTTGTATATCCTATTCAAACTAAGATATTATTGATACTGTCTATAAAATTAATTGCAATACATATCATGTAAATACTACTATCAAAATGCTCACATTTGAGAATTAAGGCATTTTAACATTAAAACACAAGATATGAAACTTGGCGTCGGCAAGAAATCTTGAACTCACCCTTTTATATGTAATAATAATTCGTGCATGTCGTCCTTTGTGGTTAAACGCGTTTTCAATATTTAGACACTATTCACCAAACTACCATCGTTGCAGGAAAGGACCTTGGACGAGAAAGAAAAGTCTCTTCTTTATGGCTTGTCGAGCTTCTTTATTATTTCCTATTAGTCACGGACACCGGCTGCTCTGGTCATTATAATAGCAGTTACATTGGCTATTACAAACATTGTCATAACGGGATGCATCTCTCCCATCTGGGATTTAAGGGGTAAGTCCCTGTTTCAAACATGGCCATCTCTACTAGCTATCTGCGCAGGATATACTATAGTTCACAAGTGTGTGCACAAGCACAAGCGCACTCTCTTTTTTCTCCTTCTCCTATTCGATGACGGGACGGCAATCCGACACGACCGGAGTGGAATCAGGCGCTGGGCCGCCTCACAGAGGCACGGGGGTATCACACCGCCAACATCTCGGCTTCGGACTGTTGTAACACTCCAGAGCAGGAGCCATCCACATAGCTCCGGGGATGGGTCCTTTTCGTCAAGTCACGGGTTTTTTTCACTGAACGCAGCTACGTAATTGCGTATTGGGTGAACAAAAATCATCGAACTCGCATCATCATCCCATTGGAGGGAAGGAGTAAGGAAGAGCAACGCATCGGCATAACAATGCAAATTGTGTGGATGTTTATGGATGTCTGCTGATATCCATAAACACACACAGGATCGCAACGATCCTTTGTACTCCTATAGCGAGTTTCATAGTTTTTGTTCTCTCAACATGGAGCAGCTGCGTTTGGTGACTAAAAGCGTGATGATTCTTGAAGTGATAACTTCTGTAAACACGATGAGCTCATTTTCGTGCGCCATTGTCACGCGTAAAAAAACTTTTTTTAATAATTTTTTTTAAACAATTTTTTTCTCCAAAAATTTCACAACATGTCTAAAGTTGTTTTCACGTCAAAAATCCTTATGCATCTTAACAATATACTATTTAAATGTATAAATATGTTCCTACATATTTACAGTTCGGAGAGGCGCCACTCGCTCATACAACATGTAACAAGAACCCCGGCGTTCCCCTTAGGCGCGTATGCACGTACTGTATACAGCTGTGGTGCCGGGAATTACAAAAGAAATTTACGTAATTGTAATTTGTTTGAATATTTATTTCTTTAATAATTATTGATAATTGGCCAATGTTTCATTTGATCGAAGTATTATTTCCGGTAACGGTGTGAGTACATGAGTACATGAGTACATGTATACGTGCGTTAGAGGAACAACCGGATTCTTGTTAACAAAAAATTAACAAACAGTAATTGCTATTCTACCTTTCTCACATTTATTTTGTTTCGTGAAAGGGGCCTACCCATAAAACAAAAAATATATATAATATAGTTTTTCATACATTAATTACCCTTATGTTATAACATAATTTCCCCGCGAAACAAAAAATAACCAGCCAAGGGCGAGTCGAACTCCCCTGTCCACGGTTCCGTAACAGCAAACCAAAAAATCAAGCACCAAATGTATTTTATTCACATCAATCTTTGTTTGAAGTCTTTATTGAACCCTATAATCTCAGTGCTATAAATCTCTTTTTTATTGGACGCGAAGAAACACATTTACGCGCAGTCACTGCCCCTGGGTATGTGCGTCTGTCCTGTGGTGCGGCACATGATAGTGCCGAATACCCACAAAAACCTCCGCGAGTGCCATCAGTGCCGCCTTTAAGGAGGTGCCCCAGAACAACAAATCATCAGTGCTCTGTTACGTTCCTCAGTGCGACGTGCGTTGTGTTACAAGCTGGGTCATGCTACTAGTATTACATTCTCTTTGGGTCATCCCAGGTGCAGTGCATGCATAATTCAGGTCACCGCTGTAGGTACAATGATGTGTATACACTACGAATTCCGATACGTCACATGGGTAAGGGCGACACGCGCGTCCTCACGCTGCTCCTTACGGGGCGGCACTGAATTACTAAATACTATGTAAGGCATCTGAGTGACAGGTGATCTGTCACGTAACATTCACTTCGATGGCTAGTCAGCCCCTAAGGGACCGATGCCATCTCCACAGATGAGGTTGTCCCGCACCACAGGACAACCCCACTAACTTTGGGACGGTGTAACGGATGAGGTTCCCATCCTCGCCCCTTGCCCCGTGCGCAAAAAGCGCCTCCTGCTGTACCTCTTCTTATAAGAGGGGTACCGAGAGAGATTCCTCTCATCCAGAAGTGTAGCCCCCTCTTCCTACAAGAGGGGTGCAAAGATCCCCCTCAGTTCAATTGGCTTCGCCAGTGTTCACCCCAGATACTAAGCCCCACCGCCACGACAAGGCTTGAACCGTGGTGGGGATTCACTCATATTTGCTTAAAATTATTACAAAATTACGACTAAAGTTTACAAAGGGAGTAAACAACTATTCCGTAGGTTCCGTGTGATATTGCTGCGTCAGCCTCTGTTTCCCCTACACCTGAAGTAGTAAGTATGTCTATAACTACAAGCGTTCGTGTCGGGCGCTTCATCATTTTCCATCAGGTGGCAACAGACAGAGTGCTCTGATAAGCCTTTCACAAAACAAAGTGTGGGTACAAAACTATACAAACTGGAAAATATAAAACCAAAACGACTCGCATAGATTTGTCCAAAAGTATGCGCAACTTTCGTTAACGAAGCCAGAAATATTGACCCGTTTGACGGTACCGCGTACGCAAAGATCAATGATATTACACAAGACCCAGGGGTCATGCTATCTTAGCCGCTCCGAGTTTAGGCAACGTTTTCGAAATCGCTATCTAATGGGATTGTGTGACGGGGACCGATTTGGTAGATAATTAGATAATGGAAACCTTACATGTCCGTATTAGTGGGGTCATCATTGGACTTTTTAACATCGAGTAGGATAACATAACACTAAGTTTAAGTACTTGTAGTCAGCTCACTCTGCACAAAGGGGTACAGGTGCCAAATTAAAGTATGTCCGCCCCGGAACAACAGATCATCAGGGCACCTCGACCGCTCGTCGGCCCCCTGAGGGATCGACGCCACATCCATAGAAGGGTTGTCCCGCACCACAGAACAACCCCATCAACTTTGGAATAGTGCAATGGAGTGAGGTTCCCATCCTCACACCATTGCACTGTCTTCCACTTCCCTCCCTTTATTTAATTAGGGGTTTAAAATGTCGGTATACGACAATTTCTCTACGTATACGTTTA
>JAFELO010001083.1:72868-90738 GCA_017140195.1 Eumaeus atala | reverse complement strand
CATGTTCTACCTCATTTCTTTTCTTTTTTTCGTTCTATTTATCGCGAGTAGTATTCCGAGGCAATCCCTCGGTCCCTTCCCTTGATTGGATTAATACCTGCAGCTGAATATCATCAGGACTTCACGTCATTTAGTTTTCTACATACACCAACTGCATAAGTAAATTTTTAATCCCATATCCTAATTCCCATATATACATAGGGATGGCAAAGTTATATTTGCAGTACATGAAACATTAACTGTATAAGTAAACTTTTATGTAAGGGGTAGTGCCATGCATTGGGCCGGCACGACCGTGATGTTGCCTCTCGCTCGCTCGACATCGCCGTCGCGTTTTGTGAGGTTTATGAGTAACCGGTGGCCTAATAGGATAATAGATAGAATTTTTATTAGACCAATGAAATAACAAAAGTAGTGTAGTAAGTACGTATTGGCAAAATATCTTTGCACTAGCAGAGATGTATTCAACTAGCAGATGTATTCAATTAGTACATGTATTCAATTAGTAGATGTATTCAACTAGTAGATGTATTCAATTAGTAGGAATTGTTGTGTCAATGTCATACAATAGAACATTACCGTTTGTAGGTAGTCGAATATACGGTCTGCAGTAGCATTTCATAGACAATACAGACTAATTGAGAGTAATTATAAATTTAGGTTAACGATACAGATGTTACAACTTTATTAAGAGTTAAAAGCCTTATATTTGCTTCACACTATATTTAGGTACCGAAAGTGTTAGGCACAAACAGTTGAAGAAATCATCGTTATGCCGTACTCTTTAAAAATAATTCATTTATTTTTTTTTACTTTTTAAAAGTCAGTAGTTCGACGAATATTTTTAATTTCGCCTCTTGCACAGTGACTCAAATGAAGTAGTTTACAATTTTTTGATATTTTAGCTTGTTATAATATAACCTTAAGTCGGTATACAAAAGTGATTAATTATCGATCTCAGCCGTTACGTCAGACGCAGTCTCACGATCTATGGCGACTTTTCTCAGTGTCGTCTAAAGTTATTGGGAAAAATCCGACATTGGCAAATTTCTAGACAGCGGCTTAGGCGAAATTGGCAACTTTTCCTCCGCTCGGTCAGCACCCGATTTTCTTTTACTTTTCCGTACACTTTTACCGCTCGGTTGCGATTCTGTTCTTGTAAGTCAAAAAAGAAAGATGGCCGCTGAGTTATTCGCCTTTGAATTTGGACCACTGTTTACGGGGTCGTAGCGCGATATTGTTTCTCATTTTGGATGTTCCTTTTTCCACCGCCCACGTTCATCCTCAATTTAATAAATGTTATGCAATTGTTCTTTTCCACAAGATGGCTGACCGCTCAGGCGACTTTTCCTAAAAGTATAAAAATTTGATTTTTTTCCGTTCGCACTCTTTTGAGCCCATACCTACCAGGCTGATGAATAACTGGCCGAAACGACGAACTTAAAAAAAGATAGGTTTGCTTACCATCTTTTCGAAAACAGAACGCCAAATTTGAATTGAGGAGACCTAGAACTTTCTCTGCCGAAAATTTTCTCAACAATGGATAGTAACGAAATTCATGCGGTGATAAAATTTTATGTTTTAGGAGGGAAAACAGCAATCCAGTGTAAATCAAGCTACACAGTGTTTTAGATAGGTAGATAGAATTGAGTACAATTCACACCTGGGTAACTGATTTTAAACGTGGGAGGCAGAGTTCCGAAAACGCCAAAAGGTCGGGCTGTCCAAATGAAGTCACGAATCCGGACAAAAAGATTCAAAAATAGTTTTGAACGATCGGCGCTTAAAGTTGCTGCAGATAGCAGAGATGGTAAGCATTTATTCTGAACGCGTTTTTAACATTTTACACCAACATTTGCGAATGAAAACTTTGCCAAAAGCAGCATGGAGTGGACGATTCGTCGGAGTGGTTGACCCTGTTTAAGCGTGATAGTTACTAGTTTCTGCGGCGTTATGTGACAGTAGATGAAACATGGATACATCATTATACTTCAGAGACAAAAGAACAATCTAAGCAGTGGACTGAGGGCGGAAAACCTGCGCCAAAAGCAAAAACGGTTTCGTCGGGCGGCAAAGCGGTGGCGACTGTCTTTTGGGAAAAAAATTTGTGAAGTAATCCGAAAGCAACGGCCCCATTTAGCCAAAAACAATGTTTTATTCCCCCACGACAACGCACCTGTGCACTCGTGAAGGGTTGCAGTTACCAAACTCCATGAATTGCAGTTCGCATTGTAACCGCGTCCCCCCTATTGCCCATATCTGGCCCCGTGTAACTTATTCCTGAATTTCAAGAAATGGGTAGGTGGCCGAAGATTTTCATCAACTGATGAAATCATTGTCGCCGTAGACGAGTATTTTGAGGGGTTAGAGAAAACATTTTATGAAGCTGGTGTAACGGTATTGGAGAAGCGCTGGACTAAATGCGTCGAGGTCGAGGTAAAGTAGATTATTACGGTTTTTCTTTGTCGTTTCGTATAATTATCAATCACCCCTCGCATCTTTGTGGCAAAAGTGGATTTCGACTATGTGTATTGCCTCACATTATTTTTTGTTTTCACCTCCACATTTTTTTCGACTTTTTAATCAAATACCAGGCGAGAAGAAGGAGCGACATTTTTGATAGGAAATTAAAGAAGACCGTCAGTGTCGCAACGACTTCTTGCCCTTTTGGTCCACGTCCACTGGCAAACCCCTTCCAAACTTCCGGAAGGATTGGTACAGATTGAATTCAATGTATAAGGGGTATTTTAAAAATACGTCCGTTCAAATATACAAGATGGCGGCCGAGTTGAAACGCCCGACTTTCTTTCACTATGCACTCGCTCGAGATTGGTGTCGTTTTTTGATTGGTTTTGCTCTTCTTTTTTTATTCCTCCCTAATGGGTTACTAGAAACTCACACCCCACATGAAACACGGCAACTTGGCTACAAGATTATAATGTAATATGTTAAGGCAATATGTGTAATAGTTTACTATTTTTTTTTCATTATAATTTACAGTCATTACGCATCTGTCTTGCCCTTCTATCCTCCTCTCGTCTAGTTGTCAAAATAAAATGTTTGCGCACGCAGACATAGGTTGCGTCTTAGTTAGTGACTTTACTCGCGTATTGGAACGTAAAAAGAAATATGTTGTTTTACAACACCTTTACTATTCGTTAAACTTGATATGGGTATCTAAACCTACAAATAATTAAATAGATGTGAATTTTAGATATAAAGAAGATTTTTTGTCCGTCAGTAACATGACAAAATTTAAGATAGTAACTAAAAATTACAATATCAAGTAAGGTTTACACTACTGTACACAAGAGATGATGTCTTTACATTAGTTCTGCTCTAGCAAACAATAGCTAATATGCTATTTCATTTTAATTATTATTTTGTATATACTCATACATATATTTTATGTTTCTTGTTATTTGTAAAATTTTATAGGGTGCTCACAAGTTACAGATAAATAGATAAATGACGAATATCATGTAGTGTAATGTAAATGTGTCAAAGAAATGTGATGATTAAAAATCGAAAATATGATAAAACAACATTTAAAGTACTTGTGAATACTCTGCCATCCTCATATTGTTTCTTATATAACAATCAATACACCGTCTTATAAATCGTTATTATTATTTGCGAAACCTTTTATGGATTTTTTTTTATACAATGGGGGGTCTTACGAGAAATCTGAGCAAATTTAACGACTACCGACTCCCATGAACATCCACATAGTTACTATGCCAATGCGTTGCCATCCTCCCCCTCCCCAATGGGTCACTGGCTAGTCACAAACCATACGAAATTATTCGTGAAATTGTATCCAGGGGAATGTATTTCTACTAAAAAAGTCCGCTTTTTCGAACGCGCCAACTCCATGCCTCTGCGAGGCGCTGCACTTATTGTCACTTATCCCTAAGCAAACAATAAACACAAATACATATATAGACAGCGTATTCAAATAAGTTGTCAGTAAATTTATTATTGTAATCATCAAAAAAAGTGAAAATGTTTCTTTTTGTTTTATCATTAAATTAAAATAATACGAAAATCTTTTAAAACATAACATTCAAATACTCGTTTCTCCTATTAATGTCGCTTCAGCGGCGTACAATTGGTCTCTGGTTTTTTGTCACCTGCATTCACACATAACGTACAGCATATTACAAATCATAGTATCTTCATCGGAAGCCCGAAGACGTACACTGGACATAGACTCGCAAATCAGAGTCATTCTAAAAAAATAATTCTAATTTACAAATTATAATTATATTGTAGTGATTAACATTTATCTGGTTTTTTCAAGTTGACCAGTACTACTAAATGACATGCCTTTTTAGAATTTAATATCATTTCTGATTATGACCTTGGCAGGCACAACAGGGTTCTTGTTAAATATGTAACATATGTACATATTTGTCGAGCGTGAGAAGCAAAATTTAGTTGTTATCAATGAAGATTTATAAATATTTAACATATTTAACCTTTTTAATGTGCTCACAACAGCAAACTGTGGACAAAAGGCTGCGTGTATTATTATATCAAGATTAGACTGTGCCGTAGGCACTGTTTTGTGAAAGCATTAATAACTTGTTTTACTAGTATTTGGAGACAAAAGATTATTAGTTAACTAGTCTGTGACACGTTTCATTCTGCAGTGAGTTACTTTTGATAAGTCTCGCCATGTAACGAACATGAAAAATAAAGACTGTGTCGCCTGCGTAATTTATTATTTATATATATATTTATTGGCTTTGAAGGAACACACACAGACTATACTTATGTCAGCGCATTTAGGCTGTTCATCATACATAATGTAAATAGCGTGGGCCCCAAAACACTTCCCTGAGGAATATTGAAACCTATCTCATAACAACTACTTGTATACAGTTTTCTTTTCATAAGGCATAACCAAACGGGACCTACACCACTAACATCATCAAGTGCAATTTTTTTAGAAGAATAGAGATCGACACAATATCAAAAGCCTTCGATAGGTCAATTAAAGCCTCAGACGCGTCGAATCCTTATCACGATGCTTAGACACAATACCTGTCAGTAATACCACTGCGTCCTCTGTGGATTTTCCCCGACGGAAGCCAAATTGACAGTTTGACAGGACGCTGGACTCGAAAAGAATTTTTCAAGGCAATTTATTGTTTAACCATTTTTTACAAAATTTTGGAGAAATCCTTCGGAAAGAGGTTAGTCTGTAACTGCCAGAATCGTTAATGGGCTATCTTTGTGTAATGGACTAACAACTGCTGCCTTCGATACTTCTGGAAGTATACCGTCAAGTCCCAGAGCGCTAAAGTTCTATTATAATTTCTCTAACTTCAACTATTGAAATTGTCCTACCTATCAGACTAACAATTTCGCGTGTTCCGTAGCAAACGAGCGTATGTACCTCCGTTCCGTGTGTTTACTCTGTGGTATACGCTGAGCAAGCGAGGTAGGGGAATAGCGGAATGTTAAAGAAAACACAATTTGAATGCACAAGGAATGTATTACATAAATGCGAGTCTAATATCTGTTAAATTTTAACACAGCCTTAATACAACGGCCTAGTTGCATTACTTATCAAAGCAAATGCTTAACACATTCTCTACGCAGCCTACAAGAAATACCTTTCATATATTTTATACATTTAGTATTTTATTATAGAAATACATGTTTCATAATAGGTATAACCATGACCTGGCCGGGATCCAAACCCACGATCTATGCGTTCCCGCGCCATTCTGTCGCCAAATTGAATATGTTTATTCAAGCGGTATTATTAATGTCAATATATTAAATAAACACTGATATATTATGTGAACATCAATACATTATATAAACATCCAATACATTATATAAACATCAATATATTATATGAACATCATTACATTGTATGAACATCAATACATTATATAAACACCAATATATTATATAGACATCAATACATTATATAAACATCCAATACATTATATAAACATCAATATTTTATATGAACATCATAACATTGTATGAACATCAATACATTATATAAACACCAATATATTATATAAACATCAATATATTACATGAATATCATTACGTTATGTAAACATCAATACATTATATAAATATCCTCAGGGGATACATAAGTACAATAAAACATTTAACATTTATATTTTTATTAAGTTTTTCCTACATTTATTTATTCTTTTCGAAAGTTAATTAGCGAAGCCGCTGCGTTCAAATTTGAATTGACATAAAATTTTGTTACTCTTTCTATACAAATATACGTCACGGGGAGATATGAATGACTCACAATAACTTGTATGTTGTGGTATATTCACGTATGAGCAATATGATATACAGTAATGCATTGAAAAATACATAAATGAGTATGGAGGAGGAGTAGTATGTACCGCGTCGGCGTACGGCGCGGCGCTTTTCCGGGGACGTGCTGCGTGCGCTGCACACACCAAGAGCATTACATGACATATTGTACTGTGTAAATGTTACAGGTTTAAGTAAGTTAAGATTCTTAATATTTCCTTAACTACAACATTTATATAAAATACAGTTTTTCCTTTTTCCCTCTCTAAATTGAAAGCGGCGTACTTTTTTGCGTAAGTAACACCTGTACGTCTTCACACGATACGTGATTTGCTCACTAAAACATACAAACTAGTACTAGTTTGTGTGTTTTAGTGATTGTCATGTTTTTAGAGATTGTACATCTCTGAAAATATTACACCCCAATGGCGATGCCCTCTTTTAATCGTCTTGAAGTTTCCTATAAATTTATATTAAGTACTTGAATGTGGACAGTGTATATAGTGTAGGATACACATCATATAATATCAACTAATATAGTTATGTGCCTATAACTACGTCGGTATTGTTCGTCTGTCTGTAGCACCTACTACCGCGCAGTACATATACAAGGGAGCTACGATTGTTCTTATTTCGAGTACATATGTCCTTACAAATTACATGATGGCCGTTTTTATTCAAATATTTGCAATTATAAAAAAAGAAAATAGAAAACAAGATGTGAAACATAAACACGACTGAGTGCTTAACTCTTAACCCAAATGTAAGTAATTCTCACCGTTCTAAAAAATAAATAACAAAAAAAAAGTTATAAATATAATAACAAAAAACACTAAAACTTCTTTAAGTTTGTAAGAGTCTCCTAAATTGTCCGGAGTTTGTTTGTTTGTCTTGAAATTAGCTCAACAATTCTGAAGTTTGTCCACGTGTCTGCGGGTATGTTCACGTGCTCTGCTCCCGCTGGCGATGAGTTCAAGTGAGATGCTTGCGGATGAGCTCGGCGGCGGCCCGGGTCACGTCCCCGCGGGCGCGCTCCAGCTCCTGCTCGCACTGCTCCTCGGTGACGGCTATTTGCCCGTTCACCGCGAGTTTCACCTTCATCAGCTTGATAGCCATATGGACATTCCAATTACACGCCTCCAGCGCCTCCATACACTTCTCTGGCGTGACCTGGAAATGATATTTTCAATCATAAAAATTCGCTTATATTACTTAGTGTGGCAACAAATACTGTTTCAATTAAAATTAAATAAATATAAAATGTGAATTTAGAATATGTCATTTTAATACGATTGTTCAATGTGTATTCCCATTTTGGTTCCAACACATTGTACAACATTTTGCGATGTTCAAATGGAGTGGGGTAATAAAGAGAACAAAATCGCTGTGATTGCATTATACAAAGTTGGTATGGAGCCAAATGCAATTTTTAAAACTCTCCATACGTTTGGCATAAGTCAAATGTTTGTGGACCGGGCTATTAATTGGTACAATGAGACTTCCTCTGTTTGTGACAGAGAAAGGTCTGGCGGTCCAAGTAGTGTTCATATGAAAAAGAGAAAGAGAAAGAATTCGAAGAAATCCTGTCCGAAAACAAAAGATTTTCTCTTGGGAAATGAAGATAGCACCCAGAACCATGTCGCGTATTTTAACAGATGACTTAGGACTTGCAGCCTATAAGAGACGCACTGGCCATTTTTTGCTGATAAATTAAAGATGAAAAGTGTGGTATAATCGAAACAACTACTGAAGTGGTACGCACAGAAAAATTTTGTTCACGGGTGAGAAAATGTTGAGTAACATTTTAAGAAACAAAATGACCGTATTTATGTACAAAGCTCTAAGGAAGCTTGCCAGTTAATCGACAGAGTGCCACGTGAGCATTAGCCGACTGCAGTGATGTTTTGGTGGGGTGTTAGCTATGAAGGAATAACTGGGCCATATTCTTGTGGAAAAAGTATGAAAATATCGGCACAAGTGTATCAAAATACCATTCCTGGGAAGGTAGCTAAGCCTTAATAACACCATGTTCAATAATCAAGTATGGTCCTTCCAGCAAAACTCGAAGCCAGATCATAAAACTCGGACTACGCAGTCTTGGTTAAAACGAATGTTCCGTACTTGATTGGAGCTAAAGACTTCCCTTCCTCTAGTCCCTACCTTAATTCGCTGGTTTATGATTTATGGTCAATTGAGTTAGAGAGTACAACTTACTCTAAACGCCATAATAATATGGAGACTCTAAAATAGTCCATACGATTGGCAGTGAAGCATTTTAACATGGAAAGAGTGAGTTAAGTGTGACAGCCAGAATGCCTTTGTCAGCAACCTTACTTAATACGAATATTATTAAATACCAACAGCTGTTCTTTTTTTTGGTGCTTAAATACGCATGGTAGCTGGGAGCCAGCGTAGACTTCCAGACCTATGTTGGACTCGGCCATTTGGTAGCAATACCAACTAAACCCCTACGGAAGCCTTCAGCCGCTGACCGGCTGGCCTCGGTGTAAAGGCCAGACTTCACCTCCTTTGGGACTGTCCGGATACGCTATGACAGTCATCGTGACGCCATGTCTTTATAAAGTGGACCGGATTTGGGAATCCGGTCCACCACCCGGTCCGACACGGAATACAGGGGCACAACTAAAGGCGCTGCAGATAGCGCCTCCTTCGTACCCCCATTCGCCGTCAGCGGGAGGAAGCCGCGTCGGCAGCCTCCTCTCTCACCAGCTCGACGGCTTCCTTCTGTGACGTGCCGATCTCACGGAAGGAAGCCATCGCCTGGTCGGACTCGTCGCTGCCGAGCATCGCGACGAATATGCTCGACTTTGACAAGTCCCCTCCGACATCGTGACGCAGCGCCGCCCATCTCGGGCACACCTCGAGGGTGTGCTGGGCCGAGTCCACCGCCGTTTCTCAATCTTGACAAGGAGTCATCGACTCCCAGCGTGCCGTCTCACACAGATACTCACCCAAGCAACCATGCCCGGTGAGCACCTGCGTCAGACGGAAGGCGAGGGGTTTGCGCCTACGGCGCATCCACCGCTCGAGGACCGGACGCAAGGCCGCCGTTATCGCTCTACCGTACTGCTGCCGCGCCAGGTCCTTCCCCCACCTCTGCATTAACGCCACATGCTCTCACCGGCGGACCCGCAAGATCTCGTCATGCGTGGGGTTCAGGCCGTGAGCTCTCCTATCCGAGACATAGGAGCAGCTCTCGACAAGAACCTCCGCCACGAGCTCCCACGGGAGATCGCCGGCTAGGGCTGACGCTGCAGCCTACGATATCGTACGGTTCCCCCAGACCGACCTCACTGCGACGACCCTCTGCGCAGAGCCCAGATAGGCCTCATTTCTTGCAGCGAGACGATCCGCCCAAACCGGAGCATCGTACGTCGCAATACTCTGACAGACACCGGAGTTCAGCTGCCTGTAGGCGGCGCTGGGTTCTCCGAGGTTCTGAAGGAGTCTGTCCACCATAGCGAAATGTGGGCCGAAGTTCCACCCTCCGTCAAGGATGAGCGCCAGGCCCCTTCCGACCAGTCCCGCGTAAGAGTAGGGCTTCGGTCTTCTCTATCATACCCGAAACCCCAACCTTTCTATTCGGCTGATCACGAGGCCGACCTCAGGCAGCCGAGCCACCTCCTTATATGTCTTTCCCCGGGCATACACGAGGGAGACATCTGCGTAGCAAATGACACCCATCCCGAGGAGGAGACGGCCTCGCAGGTCCCAGTAGTACCCAACGTCCCACAGGGTCGGTCCTGCAAAGTCCCGTACCCTGCGGGACGCCACGCCAGACTCGTCGCCACTCCACGAGATAGGGAGGCACCTTGAAGGATTTCAGGGACTCCCGTATCACGCTGTGCGGGAGACAGTTGATGGCGTTCGCGATGTCCAACGACACCGCAACCACCACCTCCCCCCTGTGTTACCCATCACCGCCCGCAGGCGCTTGAGGGCATCGATCGTCGCCGGTGTGCTCAAACCCGATCTATGACTCCGAGTGTCCGGGTCCCGTGACCTCCTCCAGATGCTGAACAAGACGGGAGGCCACAATCCGTTCCTAGTCCGTCCCAGTCTTCCTTAAGTAAAGCCTTCCCAGTCTGGTTCAGCAGCACCACCGGTCGAACAGAGGAAGCCGAGTCTAAGGCCTGCCCTGCCTATAGAAGCACACAGAGCCGACCCTCCTTCCATGCCCCCGGGAATTGACCGGACCATACACAGCGGTTAAAAACTTCCCGGAGGCTGTCCCGTGCACCCCGTGTGGACCCGGCGCCCTCTTTTTACTCTGGAGACGAGCCAGAATCGTCTCCATTTCAGCCTCCGTGACGGGCGGCGCAACACCCTCTTCCTCGTACGACGTCCGCCGAGCCATCCTGGGGACGTGAGGCCCACGGGTGTGTCGGGGAACAATTCCCGACGGTCCTCACAAGCCCCAGGGATCCCTCTAGAGATCCCTTACGAGCTCCAGCAGGGCCTCCTCCCTGGCCCGGCCAATGGCCTACTGCAGGATCTTCACTTTCTTGACATAGATACTGCGCAGCCTGTCGTCCCTGTCGACGTCCTGGGGGCGTCTCCTAGCCACGTTGCAGGTGGCCCGGAGGCCGGATAATTCGGTGGTCCACCAGTTGAGCGCCCGCCGCTGTGGCGGAGTCTTCGCGGGCGGCGTGGCCGCTCTGCACACCGCGTGAATGCGTCGCAGAGCCCGCCAGCCACTTCGTCCACCCCTAACTCCGACGGCGGCGGGAGGCTCCAACGGCCGACAATGGCGGCCTCCTCTGCCAGCTTCCGGTTGAGCCTAGTGAGAGCCCAACGCGGAAACTGGCTATGCCCCCTAGGTGACAACGATGATGTCGGACGCACGGAAGCTGGAAACACCGCGAACCGTATGTAGCGATGGTCCGAGAGTGTCTCCACCTCCGACTCCACCCTCTACCCCTCCACTCTGCGTGCGATGTCCGGTGTGGTGAAAGTGACGTCCACCACGGGACCTCCCGACCATCGCACGCACGACTGGAGTGTCCCTATATTGAGGAGGGCAGCTACCGCCCACTTCTCCACATCCCTCCCCCTCGGGTTCGTGACCGGGTTATCCCAAGCCGTGGACTTGGCATTGAGGTCCCCTGCCACGAACGCCTGGAGGGGGGCTAGCTGCCCTGCCAGCTGCCCCAGAATTTCGAGAAACTGTTCTAGGGCCGCCAGATTGCGGTTCGGAGAGAAGTATACCCCTAATAACGCCACTTCTCCCCGAACCGCCGCCACGTACCCGCGGCCCCTCGCTTTGACTACGAGGGGGGCTCCAAGCCGCACCACGGTCGCCACCGAGCCGTCGGGTGTCCCCAGCCCGGCTGTAGGGCACTGCTCGGCTACTATCGCGACTTCAATCGCCCACTCCGCCATGGACTGCAGGAAAAGGTCCTGGGCCCTGGAGGAGTGGTAGACGTTCGCCTGGAGAACGCTGAGATGCCTACCCATTATGCCATCTCAACGTCCGTCCCCGAACGGTTACCCTACTGACAGGAGGAGGGAACTGTCCAGCGCTAGACCCACCACCCACTCGCCTTGTGGCCGGGCTGACCGCAGCGGTAGCCAATGTGTTGAGATCGGTGCCACCGGGGCACGTACTGGACACGTGCCCCATTCCCAGGCAGGGCCTGGGACGTGCCGCCGAAAGGTTCACGCAGCTCCACTCCACTGCTATGCTCCCGGCCTGTAGCAGCTTCTTTCCTGCCGTCGCCGGGAGCTCGATATGGGCTGTGCCCGAGTCGAACTGCCCCGTGCGAAGGTCCCGTACGAGGACTTGTCTCGGGTGTACAGCCTCCCTCTTTGGCCACCGCGGTCGCCAAAAATTCCGCGGTGACTGCAACGCTCAGACCCGATTACCGAATATCTGCCTTCACCTGGGGCCTGCTGACGTCCGCCTCCTCCTCCAGGATATCCCTTAACCGGGCGGTGAGCATGTCGGCTTTTTCGCCGCTTGTGGAGCCAGGCAATTCAATAAGCCGCGCTCCGGTAGCCGATTGGCGTATCCGGAGTGGACCGATGCCCAGCTTCTCCACATCCATCTCCGTTTCTGCTTTCAGCAGCGCTGAAGCATACGACGCGCCTTTATCCGCTGTCACTGGCCGTAACTTCGAAAAGGCGACCTCTAAAGCACCCGTACCCTGTCAGTATCTGTGAAATCGCACTCAGGCAGAACGCCGGCCAATACTGGTAGCACCGCACTGCCACATGACCTGTAGTCCTTCGTCAATAAAATTAAAGCTGGTCTTTGGGTGCGTAATAATGCACTACGTACAACATACAAATGAGAGCGTCGGCACCAAAGCGCTGCAGCATGTCAGGATTGCAACATGGGCTCCGCGCAAAGGATCTAGCATCGTCTATGTGTACCCCAAGCACCTTGGTCACAGATACACTCGCGATCGAGGCACTATTCATCCTAATGGTCGGTCCGCTTTTAAAACGACCCTTATTTGTCATAGTCTGGGACTTGGCTGCGGAAAATGTTAGCCTATTAACCCTGGGGACATCCCATAGTGGAAACTTTTTTTCGCTTTTAACAGTATCATTGGCGGTGGCCATGTATTATCGAAGGCTCCGGAGATGTCCAAAAGGATGAGCTGGACGTGCTTATATGTGGAATTATCTACTATCTCGAACACTGATTTTAATGTGCCTACAGTTGAGCGACTTCTAACGAATCCATGCTCATTTCCAGAAATACCATGATGCAAACAGGGAGCGCAAGGATTTACATGACGTTCTAAAATTTTTCCTAGAATCGGCAGTAAAGTAATCGGCCGGTAGGCCTTCAGATCTGTTAATGACTTGTCATTTCGCTTTGGCAGCACCTATACTCCAGAAGAAGCCGTCCAGGCTTTCCTGTTAATCTTTCAAGTGATTTCAAGTGAATAAAGTTTTCAGTTATCGAGTACTTAATTAGAGCGTGCTTGTATTGATAACTGGCCTCAACGTTTAAAGGATTGTATTGCAGCCAATGGAGACCACTTCGAATAAACTTGTTATGTTTTTAGTTGTTTTGTTTTTGTGTATTAAAGTAACACATTGTAAAATTAGTAAATGTTATTTGCAATTAATATTTTTTTATTTGTTGCAATATTCATAGGAGGAGTAGGTATGCAGATTTCTATGGATGCCGATAGATATTCGACGTACGTAACACCAATGCGAAGTTATACTGCCGGTCGATGAAACAAGCCCAAGCTCTGCATAGTGTGTATCAGACATGATGACAGGGATCGGGCTATCATATTTCAAAGTAGTATTCGCTCATGTTAGATCGGTCACATAGACACATAAGAAATTTTGCAGAAAGTGCAAAATTGCTTTCTACGAATGGACACTGGCTCTCCGTGGTACGTTCGCAACCTTGATTAAACACCAATATTTTGGCAGTGGTGATTATTTCAGCCGGGTTACCCCAATCCTCTCGTTACAGAAGTAGTGGAGTACGATCCAAACTGTGCGAAAATCTACGGTTGTCGCCCCCGACATGATCTGCCAGACGAATGCTGTCAAACGCTTTTAGCAAATACGTTCTCAGGGACGAAGATGCGAAACATAAACAAACTACAAATCAGATACACGTCAAGTCAGACAACAGCACACACGTTCGACTGCGAACAATTCCAATACGATTTGCGATTTGTGTAGCTCACATACAGTACTGCCGTACCGGTTGGATATTCCGAGACTACTCATCGCGAGTTCTTTCACCCGTTGGAGGGTGAAGGGGTGTACGGGTCCCCTAATCATGATCCTCTCCCATAAGCCATTTTTACACGTCAGCGCCGAGGTCATATTGTAGCAATCATGTTTTGAAACTTCTATCTGATCTTTGACTGTAATGCTTAATGTTCTCTGTGTTGAAGAAATGCCACTTATTACTTTTGGCGAGATTGAGTATGGATATACTTGGATGGCTGATGCTATATGCCATTCCCAAATCATGGTTAAATAGTTTTTTGTTTTGAGTTCTTGATTTCTTACCGACGCCGTATCTTGTGTTTTAATGTTAAAATGTCTTAATTCTTTTAAGTGTGCATTAAGGACCATCCTCACTTCATACTAACCAATATCAAAAACTGTATTGCTAACCAATGTCATAAACTGTCACATGTAAAAACTATGTTCATGATTGTGAATGTGGAAAGACCATGATGAAATAAATGTATCTAAAAGTCTAATTAAACTACTATAATCTCTTTACCCCCATTGTTAACCTATATAATAGAGTCTTATATTGAAATTAAATTGCCACAATTGGCACCCAACGAGAAAATTAAATAAAAATACCCTTGGGTTGTTGGTTGTTGTACCTCTAAATATCAACTGATAATTTATATACATTACATTAGTGTATTACTCCAATTCTTTGATAGTGTATTTTCTCGTGTAGGTGTTTGTAAGAGAATCATAGAATGTTACACACTATCAAATTTGCATCCTTGCCTAGGGCTGAATTAGAATATGAAATATTATTTACAAATAAATATAACTAATATAAACTCAGTAGGCCGAAGCAGTACTGCCCGCCAGCCCATCGGCCGTAACTTTACCAAGCGCTCATCCGACCGCATATGGATCAGGTACCACCTGTAGGCAGGGGCCTCGCAATATTAGCTCATTTTATTTGAACGTAAGCAACGTAGAGCGACTGGAATCGTTGACGACCAAATGACTTTGGGATATCTCGATCCTTTGGTCCTACGAAGGAACGTCCCTGTGCGTCTTTTACAGTATTTTCTGTGGATAGTGTCACGAGGAACTGTTGTTGTGCTTAATGCTAGCATCGCAATCCCATCTTCGGAAATTGCGACAGAACAGACAGACTGTGCGTATGTCCAAAACAGTGCTGTTGAAACGCCACTTCTAACCGCGTATAAAGTATAAAGTAAATATTTTCGATCCGATACTTGAAGAAAAGAGCACTCCTACTTCCCAAAAAACCGGCAACTCGTCTGTTAGCCGCCTAATCTTGCGGATGTCTATGGGTGGCGGCATTCACTATGCAACTGCTATTAAGCTAAAGCTAAAAGAAGCAAGGTGTGCGCTACTTGGTATATTTTGAAGTATTTACAAAATTTAACAAGGCACTTCACGCTTTATTTAAATTGAAACATGTTTGTTTATTAATCACTTAATTTCCGTTTAAAATTCTTAGTGGCTTTTGGTGCCTCGAAATTAAAAAAAAACTTTAAAGTGATTCTTGTGATATGTAATATTGTTAACAAATAAATATAAATACTAAAATGTTGTATTGTTTTACATATGCACGCAGTAATCAAGAGTCAATGGTGTCGTGCCAAGTGACATGTGAGAAACAGAGAAAACGGGTGCACACACGATGCTATTGTTGTATGTAGTTACCTGTTGTTTCAGCACCTTGTGGACTATTCTCACTTCGTCTGACTCCACGCCGCGAGTGCGCGAAGACGGCTTGTGATCGGCAAACTCTAGCAGGTCCTCGACGGAGACGTGATCTGCCGACAACATCACACACTACAGGAAGCAGTAGGAGGGCACCAGCAACGCACGAGCCGCTACATACATGGAATGTTTGTGAACCGCACAAAATGCGACCACCTAATCATAATACAATTATGGACTATGAGTTTCAGGCCTCGGCCACGCCACGACCCCATTACGAAGAAATATTCGGCCTAATCGATTCATTCAATTCTAAAAATCAAATCTATTCACATTATATAGTTCAATTCAGACTAGTTAATTGTGTGAAGTTCGAAACGTGTGCGACAATTAGTTGTGATTTTATAATTTTCTTGATAAAACAAAAGCGGATATAGTTCAATTCAGACTAGTTAATTGTGTGAAGTTCGAAACGTGTGCGACAATTAGTTGTGATTTTATAATTTTCTTGACAAAACAAAAGCGGACATAGTTTCTGGAAATGGAGCAAATCGGGCTGGCCCGCAGGCCATCATTAAGTAACTAGGATGGGGCTATCACCGAAAGCCACCCATGATGATAGGGTGAGTACTTTAGGAGATTCTGCTCAGTCTTATCCATCCGTCAAAAATGGATAGCAGAATTCAAGCATTGAAGACAGTGTGAAAGATGAACCCCGCTCTGGAAGGCCTTCGATGTCCAGTACTGACGAAAATGTTAAAGTTACTAAAGTACTTGATTTGATTATGTGAGACCGCAGATTAAAAATTAGAGATATAACATCTTCTTCTTTCTTCTTCTAAGAGATTATAGGCATCTCTTATGAACGAAACGAGGTGGCTTCCGCGACTGCTTTTAGTTGAACAAAAAAGGACGCGATTGACTATTTCACGTGGCCGTTTGGTGTTATTTGAACAGATGCAGATGATCTTTTGGATCGGTTTGTTACATTGGACGAAACATGGTTTCATTACTGTATGCCAGAAACAGGACAACAATCGAAACAGTGGAGAAGACCTGGTTCATCACCGCCTAAAAAGGCTAAAGCGATTTTGTGGTCAAATAAGGTAATGGCTTCAGTATTTGGGACTCGAAGGGTGTGACAGAATCACACTTATCGCAAACAAATCGATTATCTTGAAGGGGGTACAACTATAAACTCTGATTACTACTATGTCTTACTACATCGTTTACGAGAGCAAATAAAAGATAAGCGTCCATGAATGCTCAGAAGTAGAGTCCTGTTTTATCAAGATAACGAACGTGTTCACACGTCTGTGTAATCAGTGGCCGAAATCCACAATTGTGGCTTTGAACTAGTACCGCATCAACCTTATTCACCTTCCTTTCTTCTTTTGTCGACGCGGGGAAACGCATTTACGCGCCTTCACTAGGTACAGTAGCGTGTGGGGCTCGCGGCACTTTATAGTGCCGAATACCCACTAACACCACCGCGAGTGCCATCAGCGCTGGTGTTAGTGCGGCTTTTGGTGAGCTGCCCCAGAACAACAAAACTATAAAGGCACCTCGACGACTGTTCCGCACCACAGGCCCACCAACTTTGGGACAGTGCAATGGGGAGAGGTGAACATCCTCCTCTTTAGTACCCTCTTCTTATAAGAGGGCTACAAAGAGCACCCGCCTCCTCGGTACAATTGGCTTTGCCGAAGGCGTCTGGGTTCACCCCAGGCTACTGAGCTCCACCGTCACTACAATGGTTGAACCTGACAGTTTTTTATTCACGTGACCGAAGTACAATTTGTTTATTTTCAACAATGGCCATTTGTATAAAATTATGATTATTTATTCAAGTGTCATACCATTAAGACTTACCGTGGAAACCGCGAGGTAATCCAAAGCAATTGCATAAACAGAAACGAAATTAGCCTCTCATATTTAAATTTAAAACAGATGTGTGTGCACATCGCACAAGGTACATTTTTGTTTAATCTACGAATAAATCGACGAGACTGCACGCTTGAAAAGTTGAGACTCCTGAGCCGGGCGTGAAAGCAAGTGCGCGCAGCAAGCTCCAATAACTCAACTCAATCGGCCGGTGCGGCCAATGGCCAAGTCAACTGTTGCGTCAAGTAAATCTGGTTTTCAAATTCCTTCGTGTTATACAAAATAAT
>JAFELO010001083.1:62769-72830 GCA_017140195.1 Eumaeus atala | reverse complement strand
GAGATGACACATCTGTCATCTCCTGAGGACATCTCCTGATGTGCCCAGTTTTTAAAACTACCCGAAGACTTATAATTTTAGTTGTTCCGATTAACGCAAACTGTACTTATTATATCTTGCTGTCTTGAGGTGTTATGTCACCCGTGACCATGGTAGCTGTAAAGCTTCTGAAACGTCGGGCCACATAAATAATTAAATAAACCGCGATAAAATTCGTAAAATTAATTTTATTGTAATGATAGCTAACCATTCAGACCGTATATAGGTAGTTTTGTGATAATAGGGGGTTAAAGATTGAAGTTGCCGTTTTGTTGTAATTGGTACTTCGTATGAACATATAACCTTAACGATTTGAGATTTTTGAGTGAAACTTTTTCTGTAAACACTAATGCATTCAAAGGGCGAGTTAATAATTTCCAGCTCTCGGCTGCAAAGCCTCTCTTACAAGACGAACCACGGGTCATAATTACCTCCTCCCTTCGTCAGAATCACCTCCTCAAAGATCCTATCGCCGTCGTCCGTTATATCGCGCCTGCCCAGATAGCAGGCGAAGGCCGAGCTGTCCAGCTCCAGAGGCAGCACCGCCGGGGGGTCGAGAGGGCTGTGCACGAGCGCCTGGTCGTCGCGCGGGATGTAGCCGGCGGCGGCCGCGCTGGTGCTGGGCTGCTCCTCGCGCCGCTGCGGCTGTACTATGTTGCTGTAGACGCCGCTCGCGCCCGGCGCCGGCGCGTCCACGGCGTCGGCGCCGGGCACGCGAAGTGGATAGCGACGAATGTGACGCTGTTTGTTTACGAGTTTGGGTTTCGTGCTTTTTGGTGGCAACGGAAGGACAACCTGAACAATAAATAGTTCATTGTGAACAGAATGTACGTAAACAGAAAGAGGAAGAGGTAGTGCCATGCATAGTCCATTACACTACATCCTCGGAACGGAATTGGGCCGGCACGACCGGGGAGGTACCTCTCGCTCACATAATTTCGCTGTAAAGCAACAACAACATAAATTCTCTTTAAGTTAACATCTTAAGTATCGCGTTTCATGCGGCTTGTGAGTAGCTCATGGCTCATTGGGGGGTGGGGGTTTAGTAAGGAGGCAACGCATCGGCAAATTAATTATGTGAATGTTCATGGGCGCCGGTGGTCGTAACAGTATTCCGACTGCTGGCTTGCCCCCTACTCTACGGAGCATGTAGCAGACCACTCCACTTAAAATGTTGATCGCGACTGTGGCCGGGGCGCCGGTCGTATTCCCTTCGTACTGCAAGTTTGTACGTCGTGAGCCGTTATTAAAATGACGTCTATCTGACTTAAATTAAGACGACACTTTTATCTTATTGTAAGCTGTTGTTAGGAAGAGGTAGTGCCACGCTGCATAGGAGGAGGTCAGGAGTGCCATGCATAGTGCAAGACACTACGTTCTCCTGTGCAACGGAATTTGGGCGGCACGTCAGGGGAGGTACCTCTCCCTCGCATGAGACCGCCGTAAAGTGACATCTTCAGTGTCGCGTTTCGTGCGGTTTGTGAATAGCCGATGGCCCATTGGAGGGGGGCAAATTCCTATAATACACTGCTCAACACGCTCTAGGGATATTTCATACTACCTAAAAATGATAAGATTTGTTTTTTTTATAGGATAAGGCGCAAACGAGCAGGTGGTATGTAACTACCGCCGCCCATAGACATCCGCATGACCCTAGGTTATGCAGGCGCGTCGCCGTCCTGTAAGATGGGAGTAAGCTCTTTCCTTAAAGAACCCCATATCGTATTGGTTGTCTGTTGGTCGGTTTAAGGGCAAAATATTTTGGCGTGATAACGATTCTATTTGATCTGTGAACACACGACACGATAGAGCAATCAAAAGATACGGCAATTGTACGTGACAGAGCAAATTGTAGAAGAAGACTGCTGGAAGACAACCATTGCATTCTCAGGCCGTTCGAAATTCTACCACCAGGAAAAACGACTCAGGTTTAGAATTTATCCATATTAGCTTGGCGTTGAAATATGCACACAATGATTCTTTGAATCTATAACAAGCACATCCACACCAAAATTTATAGGGGGGTGATGAAGAGGGTAGGGATATTAATATGTTACCCATTATACTACCCAAAATATGATCGTAATTTTAGCATATGAAGCATTTTTTACTTTAAATCAAATTGCAGTGCAGTCCTCATATTTCAAGACTTGCGAAAAAGCTTACTTCAGAAGCATGTGCTGTTAGAAAAGTTGGGCAAGATTAATTTACTTTAGTTACTTCCACAGCATTATGTGTTACGGAAAACTGTTGTGAGGGAATGCTGCCGACATCAATACTATATCTGTGCCCCAGAAGCGAGCTGTTCCTGCAATATACGAGTTGGCCCCAATACCTTACCAAGAGATAAGCTTAAACAAATTAAAATACTGACAGTTTATTTTTAATACATTTTAGATAATGTCCTGTATGTGCGTAAGAATATTAAAGAGTTTAGCATGATAAGTGATAATCACAACAGAAATACTAATAACAGGCATAAAATAGATGTACCAGTTAAGAGGCAGCATTTCCTTTCGGGAGCAATGTATACGCCTTGACAATGGGATCCCAGAAAGCGTCCAAAAACTATCAACTATACTAAATTTAAAAAGGTTGTTTTTAAAAAAAAACGTTTGTGTGGTAAAATATATAAGGCAATAGAGCTTATGACAGATATCACAACTTGGGATAAGACGCTCCTCACATGATATTTCGGAGGAATTATATTTTTTACTGCTTAAGGATACAAATATAATTGTAAATTTCTTTTATAGAATATATTTGCTATCATTGAGTTAATTGATATAAGAGACCCGCTCAGTTCGTTTCGCCGGTTCTTCTTAGGACAGGGTTAGGATTGAACCGGTGGTAGATTTTTCTTTACTGACTATCGAAAGTAACCTTTATAATTCTATTTTGTAACAGAAACACCATTTCATTTCTAATTCATAATACTACACTTTGTTCATATTTTATGACGAATGGCAAGTTATTTATATAAACTAAAAAAGGAAGGGCCCTAAAATAGACCCTCGTGGCCCCATTTCTACATTACTTCGTTGGACCTTTTTTTATTAACCTCAAACCATCGGATTCTATTGTTTACATATGTAGCGGTGTATGGGAATTCACTTACGTCCTCGTTTTCGTCGCCACTGTCCGGAGACGGTAACCTGTAACACAAACATCAGTGAGGGGCGTAGCAGAAAGAAGAGAGGAACAGAAACTACAACGAGCACTCGTTGTGCTGAGCAGTACTTAAAAAAACAAGACACAAGACCCACTTAACTTTAATAGGTGTATTCATAAAAAATCTATTAATTTTTGTTAAAACGCACCGAAACAAAGCATTCCGACACAATAGTTTGGAAAATGTTCACATTTTAAAAAGAAATTGGTATAGTAGTTAAACCATGTTATAATATAACTCCTAAAACACGACAAGTAAGACATATGTCAACGACCAGAGAAAAATAAATTAGCTTAGTTGGAGGCTGAGAAGTGGATGACGAAGATACAACGCAAAAACACATTGCAGCCCTTTTTCCAAGATGGCGACCGCATACTTTTTGTCACAGTCGATGGCACCTCCGCCCTCCGTCTGTTGAGGACTGTGGTGTGTCTGTACCGCACAACACGGCGAGGTCACCGTGACCATAACGTGCAATCTTAGTCCCTTTGCGGTTTCTTCCAAGTTACTTTACATATTCTTTCTTAGCTATACCAAATGCAATGTCTTACAGTCTATGAGTCATGAAATGTCTCACTTAGTCAGCCTGTATAATACACATTTTAACAGGAACGCACACATGCAACAACCCCGCATGTCCTTATTAGGAATTAGATGGCAATATGAATATCTACTGCTAGATGATATAAAAAGAACCTACTAAAAATTTTCGTAGAAAATTAAAACAAGAAAATAAATCGTGTTGGATTTTTTAAAATCATCATGTGAAATGTTAAACTATTTAGTAAAAGCATCGGGAAGTGACGACCTGCCGTGTGATACCTACCACCAGCGCAGTCAGTCGACCGAAGAAGGGCGGTTAAATCGTTCCGGCATGGCTGGAAATACAAAATGACGACTTCGGATGGGCAGCAGCGTCCTTTTGTCAAAGTTCCCCCATAATATTGTTCCCCAACACGTTCGCTAAGAGTAGGGATTGGGCAGCGACTCGAAAGGGTGGAACAGGGGGTGCTAAGAATCCCCGGAGGGGATACCATCTGACGCAAACCTGGCCCTGCTATCACACAACTGTCGCACTCTCCGGTCCAACGAATAGATATTATAGTTGAAAGAATAATTGGACAATTGGTTCCCCAATCCAATCCCATCCCAATGCCAAAACCCTGAAAACTTTCAGCTCGAACTCCAAAATCGCTTTGAATGCCCGACTGAATGCGAATCAACGGGCGGTTTAAGCAATAGGTTTGTACAAGAAGAGAACTGGAAAACTCTCAGACCCTACTCTCAAACTCATAGGCCAACGAGATGAAGAGCAGTTGCAGTCTTCAGTGTATATGAAAAAGGACAAGGAGTTAAACAGACAAGCCTCCAAAGCGCGGCGGGCAGACGTGCGTTCTTTTAATACTTCGCATATTAAAGAGATAATATATAAAATAAGGGCCCTAAGGTGTTCGCTAGGGACCGGTCTATTGGCCATACACGTCTGATGAAGCTGAGGACCGAAGATGGCACCATAGCTTCATCCAAGGCTGGGATTTTGAGAGAGGTGGAGAAGTTTTATGGGCAGCTGTACCATGAAACACGAACTGTTGTTTGTTTGGCTAAAGATCCCAGAGCCAAACTCACCCAACATTACACGAGTCAGTCTGTAAGACTGTACGAGATTCAAACGGACCTGAAACAACTGAAAAACAATAACGCACCAGGGAAGGATGGAGTGCAGAGCTTCTGAGAGCGAGAGGCATGCCGATACTTAAAGACCTTAAGGAAGCTATTTAATTTCGGCATTCTCTAAGGTCTAATGCTCCAGAAGCGTAGTGGTTCTGTTCTTCAAAAAAGGTGATAAAACCTTATTGAAGAACTACAGACTAGAGCCAGAGACTCAGATCCACGTTTACAAGTTGTTTTCAAGGGTTATCACAGACCGTCTATCGCGCTGGTTTGACGACTTCCAGCCTCCCGAACAAGCCGGTTTCCGTAAAGGCTTTAGTAACGTAGACCACATCCACACGCTGCGACAGATTAAACAAAAAACGGAAGAGTAAATCGAATCGAAGGCTTTTTCGTGGGCCGAATGGGCGGTGCCACATCGACTATCGATATATCGAAGTGTTTGTACAAGAAAGCCACAATGTCGGGCCGATTACAGGATCAGAACTCGAAGACAATCCAGCTGCAGAAAGATGTGAGACAGGGAGATGTAATCACTCCGACACTGTTCTCTGCTGCACTGGCTAAGGAATGAAGGTTTGGCTAAGGAAATATCAAGGGCGAATACGTCACTCACTTTCAATTCGCCGACGATATCGTGGTCATGGCAGAATCGCTGGAAGACTTGAGCATGATGCTCGGAGACCTCGACAGAGTTTCCCGGCGAGGGCTTAGAATGAACTTGAATAGAACAAAACCAAGAAAGCGAAAGTCAAGCCCATTGTTCACGTGACATCTATACCAGTTTATGTGGGAAACTCAGTTCTTGATGTTGTCGATCAGTACGTGCACCTGGGGCTGTCTGTCTGTAGGTAAATTCAACTCATGAAAGAGGTGGATCACCGAACTCAACTCGGACGGGCAACTTCGGGAACATTAAGAATATATTTTCTTCCAAAATACCACAGTCCCTTAAGTCGAAAATGTTCGACCAGTGTGTCTTACCGGTGATGAAATATGGAACAGAGACTTGGCCGTTAAATGTGGGCCTCCTAGACAGGCTCAGAGTCACTCAACGAGCTATGGAAAGAGCTATGATTGTTATTTCTCTGTGAGATATGGTCCGAAATTCGGAAATCCGCAAGAGAACCAGGGTGACGACATAGCTCAGAGAATCAGCAAGCTGAAGTGGCAATAGGTAGGCCACCTTGCTCGCATTACTGATACCCATTGGTGAAGACAGGTTCTAGAGTGGCGCCCCGGCATCGGAAGGTGGATTACGAGACGTCCTCCTATCCGATGGACTGACGACTTCGTTAAGGCGGCGGGGAGCCGCTGGCTGCAAGTGGCTCGTGACCGTGACCTATGGTGTTCTGTGGTCCCCCACAGGCCTATGTCCAACAGTGATAATGATTGTCCTGTAGTATTGCCGAAAGTTGTGATAACCCGTTTTCATTCCTTTAAAAGGGAAAAGGAAGGTGATAATAATTACCCCCATTCCCAACCTCTAATCAACCGTAATTATCACAAAATACAAAAGTACTTGACATACGTTAGTTAGCTTAGTCTAGTAAGTAGAGCAGGTGAATTAGTATTGTTATAGCTACAACCTCGCTGAAACGTACAACGAATAGTGTCGACATACGTCGCTTTATTATCTGTTAGTTCATTGTTAGTTAGGCTAGTTTCAAATTTGAATTAGTGTTACCTCGGCTTAGGGGGTAGTTTTTGTAAAGAGGGACTAATAGAGTCATGATTTCGAGGGGCGGGTTTGGGTATGGTTGGGGATTTAAATATGGCTGGTGACACAGCCATAGCTGAGGCTTTCGGCATAGTGGACGACTTGGGCGTTTCTTTCATTTGCGAAATAAGCGAAGTCGACGGCATCGGTTGCTCGATGAGGCTTTCGTAAGCGCGCTTGCTCTCCTCAGTCAGCGTTTCCTGTAAATATTACAATTCAATAAATAAATATATAAAAATATGATTAAAAGATAATGAAGAAATCATTGGGAGCAAAAATAATTTAGAGGTGTAGTGTCCAGCTAATCAAAGGTTCATTTTTTTTATTAAAACTGCTTTAAATCCAATTTGCTAAATGATGTTTGAAAATGTATTAATAGGTATGTATTTTTATCTTATAGAGGAACATACGAGCAGTCCTCCAGTAGAGCAGGCTCTTGATAACTACCGACGCCCATGAACATCAGCAAAATAGTTTTGCAAATACGTTTTCCTCACGACTGTAAACCGCAAAAAACGCGACAGTGAAGTCATCATTTATATATTTCAGTAAGAGATATCGGCATTGTGAGTTGCAGCGAATTCAGAATGGCACATTTTTCTAAACTTCATTCATTTATAATCGAATGAGATTTTTCAAATGATATTTAGTGCTGTCAAGTGTTGACACTACTTTTGTGTATAATAAAGCTAACGAGCAATCAGAGCCTTTCGGTACCTATCAGTGTCTTAGAACATCCGGTACAACTATTGGTATGTAGAAGTGTTGTCATCCGCTCCGATAGGCCACCGGAGACTCATGAATTTGTCGAAACTGATAGTCTAGCGAAGTCTGATGTTACCGAGCGACCTCAAGTGAAATAACTGACGCCTAAAGAGCGTTTCGAATGCTCGGCTCCGAGGACACCAGCGGGCGGTCGACGGTTGGTGCGAGCGCTCCGCGCCCTACAAAGCCCTCGGCGCTCGCCCCGGGTGGAGAGACTCCAGCATAAGCTTCTTATTTTTCAGAAAGTCGTAGAAGCTGTCCTTCCAGTCTTTTAATCTTATGTGGTACGGAGATGGGGCGTTACGTACCAACTTACACTGGTATTAGCGGGCCACGGTTGTTTCAGCGAATCGATATGGGTGGAATCGAAAGTATATAAAAGGCAAACCTGACTGACTTATATATCAGCGGCCAGCCGAAACTACTGCAACTAGAAACTTGCAACTTGGTCGAGGAGTTCCTCCAGAGAGTGACTTTCTTGTGAATAAGCACTACGAAAAGATTATTAGAAATTCAACTCTTAAGGGGGTGAAATTAATATAAAATTTTCTCATTTCTAGACTTATAAATATGAAAATGATTTCTTAATTGTATAGAAAATGGTAGATTAATTAGTACAATCTGGACTAAGACAAGAATATGAATCCTGAAACCGTTTTAGCGCGCTGCCAACACTAATCAGTCGACCACACCCAACATGCTCCTCAGCGGTGGTCCCTGCAACTACGACTAGGGTCTTGTCGTGGATACTTTCAGTTCCTTCTTGCAAAAGTATTGCTGCAGAAGATAGCCAAGCGAAATCGATAAATCGTTAATACGTGCACGTCGATACAGAGGCACCGTGAGACGAGGCGGGCCATCTCAACGCCCAGGGAAACAGCTTCCCGGCGGGTGGCAAGTGTAGGTAGTAAGTAGTGGGAGTAAATTGGGCCTTTATGCGGCCAATGGTGTGCAGAGTGGGGACTCTACATCTCTACATTCCCCTATTGCCGAGCGCTGGTATATGAACTGTTAGAAGAGGCATCGGATGTTATTCGGTGCGACTTCCCGCAGCCCAACAATACGATTCGAACAATACAATTTCAACAATACGTATAATCTAGAATTTATGGATATACCGGCTGCCGATCTCTGTCCGCGCTCGGTATCTTCTTGAAGAATTTCATTGCGAACCAAGGGGGCCGACCCCTTGGTTCTATTTTCCTAATTTATTTCTACTACATGCTAACGAACGTTTGCATCTAGATATTATATTGTTTTGCGGACGAGAGCATTGTTATACGTAAACCATGCAAGCAAGAGTTCACTAACTCTTGCACATACAGACACACATAGACAACAAAAGAGAGGCCAATAAATCGCCTATATACAAATTTGAGGCGGTGTTTGGTTGGGGCGATACCAAGCTGGTAACGTTTAACGCTGGCAAAACCCCGGCTTCGTTCTCGGGAGCTCTTGTGACTACTACCACTTATACGGTAACCAGTGAGCCTCCGTCTGACAGAATGATAAACTCACACACCACTTATGAATACGAGCCAGGGTTCGTATCCACAAGCTGAGAGCTAGGATTACTAAAAATAATATAACGCGATTTTGGAAAGCTCTAACAATAATAAACAAATCATGCTCACGGTTTCTTGCTGATTTGTAGCACAAATCAATCTGGGGGTGGGGGTGAGGAGGCCGGGCTCCTCAGGAAAGCCAAACAATAAACGAGCTCAATTATCCTAATCCACGTCGCCGCAATTTAAACAGTACCGTGAGAGGAAGGACCATCTCCATTCTCATTTTTGGTCCCACAATTAAGTACTGTAGGGTACGCTCACAAACAACACAATTCTTTCCCATCTGCCGGGAAAGTGGGGATTCAGTCACCCTATAGTCTCACTAAACCAGAAAACACAAAAAAAAACATTGAGCACGTATCCACCAAGCACTCGAGCACCATCCTACGTCATGTCATTTATCCATCAGGCGGTGCAGTGGTCAACCGTGAGCCTATTAATCATAGAATGCCGGCTGAGCCTTGGTCTGCACAATGAAGCGTAATCGCATGCGGTTGCTTGTGAATGTTGGGAGTAAAAGAGTCACACTATTCATTTCTTCTTAGTAACCCCGTTGTTAGCGGTTAAATGATGTACCTGAATGTCGGGAACGCTTTTCGCCTCGTCGCTGAAGTTGCGTCGTTCGTGTTTACCTGCAACTTGTAACTCAACTTGTGAATAGCGAGGCGCAACATGGAGCCATCAAAATTGAGAATTCAAATTAATGCAAAACGATTTGATGCGGAATGTACAGGTCGCAAGCATAACAATCAGCTGAATATCTAGAAAATTAGTATAACGATGGCTATAGGTTGTAAATCAATAACTACTTGAATCAGTGTTTCCCAACATATTTTGTTTTGCTTATCATACTTCAAAAAAATTGGTCGTAAAATAATTATGAGTCAGCAATGTGCAGCATTAACAAGTACCGTGTTATATTCAATGTAGTAAATATATTTTTGTTGTGGGACTTACCAGGCGCCGTCTCTTTTTCAGAGTCGCGTTCGGTGAGGTGATGTAAAGAAGCGACCAAGGGGAACTTAAAATTAAACTTTGACTTATCTCCTGGTGACATCGCCTTTGGTTCCACGTCTAGATCATTCATGGATCTGTAAATGCAGCATCTCATTTTTTTATAACTCTG
>JAFELO010001083.1:51857-62755 GCA_017140195.1 Eumaeus atala | reverse complement strand
AAATAAAAATCTACAACTTTTGTATTTGTACTTTTTTTCACACACCCTCAGAAGTGGCTCACATTTATTACAATTACCTTTAACTAAGTAGTCGAAAAAGTTTTCATGTTAAATGCATAAACTAAAAAATCCATTAAACATTGAGGTTGCGAAAATCTTGCGACAATAGTTACTTCTTTAAGTTGTCAAGATGATATTCAGCCGGGACTTTATCTGAGAGATGTAACAATTGTTATTTTTTTTTTCTGGTGGCTATCTGTAGGTCACTTAGGCATATTACTTAACTGTACTTAATTTGTACCAAAGAGGCTACGAAACTACTGAACCGACTTGAAGAATTATTTTACTATTACAATCCTACATTATTGCTGATGAACATGTGCTGTGTAACATCTAAAACATTAAAGATAATTATGAAGTATTCGATACTGTGACAAAACGTGTGAAAAAAAATTCAGAAAACATAGCTACAAAAACTTTAACAACATCTGTCCCGACAGACATTGTTCTGTCATAAATCGAATTGTTTGTGTAGTGTAAAAATCTTTTACAAACTTATGCTAAAATGAACTATCATTTCATACACCTATGTCTTTTCATTGCATTGATTTATAATTTAGATGTATACTTTTTCTGTGCTTAAATTACAGCTTGATCCGACATACGTTCCCGAGAAAATGTTTTTGGCAGACGTGGACGGATAGATGGACAACGAAGTGAACCGTGAATGAAGTGACAATAAGGAATTTTCCTTTTGTAATCCTAAAAAAACAGAAAAATCGTATTTGCTTTTTATCATTTTTAAAGGCTTCGCACATTGCGTATTTTAGAAGTTACACTTTAGAACTTAACCGGCACCCTAATATCCCTCGGCATAAGTAAGTGAGGTTGGGTTGTCACTTGCTAACTAATAATATAGCGGTTTATTCGACACTACTATTGAAACGTTTCGGCCACTGAACCCCCGGTCACGGGAGTGGGACAAAACTTATGTTTGTGGTTTACTATTATCGTGAACCACTAATCAATATCATTGGATCCCGATAGATGAGTATTATTAAACAAATCGATATCTTACAAATGTTACATACTTACATTTACGATAAACCCCGAAATTATTTATAAATTCAATTTAAAAAAAACTTACGGATACGTGAATTTCTAGTAAGAAATATTTACTGCAGGAGATCAAAGATGATATACATCTGCACAAATTTGTCAAATTGCACACTTCATATAATGATTTCGTAGTTAATTTTAAAAAATTATACGTTTTTTACGTTTATCTTTTTTTTTTACACTTGTCATTTTTTAGGTAATTGTATATAATTTATTGTAGACATTCATTCCTAAACGTGATTCCAAATCGAATGAGCTTAACACGTATAAACACTACAGGGAGTTACACCTATTGGTACATGTAGTAACGCCAGGCTAGTTATCATCTTAAAGCATTGAACACACAATATGCGAAGTAGGCACCTAGTACATTCCCCTTACATCCTAGATAGAGAAGGCATTCTTCAATAATATACCCTAATGTGATTACATTAGGGGTTAAAGATATAAAATTTTAAATTTCCAAACATAAACAATTGTGTTTGAGGCCTTATTTAGTCGTAATTTCATAAATGCATAGTACATTAATTTATTGCTCAGCACAAATCGCGCTCATCGATAAATTTAAAAACAAAAAGTGAAGTTCGGGTATGGTACGTTCCTCGAACGGAAACTGAGACGTTTATGTACAGAAGCCACAATAAATGTTAATGGCAAGATCCCATAGTGTTATATAAATGGTTACAAGCTCTGTTCCATTGTCTGATGCAGCACACCCACTTTCAAAGAGCACCTCACCCTTCAGCATTCCCGATCCGAGCCAGGTTGGGCGACGGCTGCGCCTTCAGCCACTAGGCGGCTATCGGTAAAACTGAAATACTCACTTCGTCGTGATCGCGTTAGCCATCGCCACGGCCGTGTCTAACGTCTTCATGTCATGCGATGACATGGGCTTCATAGTGCCCGTGTGAAGCCCCTTCTTCTTGGATGATTTATTCATAGTGTGAAACCTGTAATACACAAGCACAAACAAAAAAAAAAAAACAAAAGATAAAGCAAACTGAAAACATTTGATGAGATGTGAAGGACACAGTGACAGATGCGTTAACGCGGCATACTTATATGTGAAGGTGCTGTGAGCCTACAGTACACACACTAGGCACAACGTTTTCAATGTGTGTCGTATATCGTAAAGAAATTGGTGTCATTAGCGTTTATGTTGTTGGGGATGTTCTAAAAATCTATATTAATGTATATACAAACAGCTAAACATAACCTTATTTCGAATCACAGGCTGGTAGATAGATTTGAATAAATGAGGCGACAAGATATTGTCTAATCAGGCTACGAAGTAGTTTATTATTCAATGAAGGAAGTGTGAACGAAATACAAAAGTATTCTTTTGCCACATGTGTTATTTTATACGCATACACTAATGGATGAAATTTAAATTCAAATACTAATTAACCAAAGTACGTATACATACATGTTATAAAACTAAAATGTCCAAAAGCTGTCTTTTTGAATGTGATCAATTTTCTCAAAACGTACGGCAGTTTGTACATGCGGCTTACCAATAGGTAGAGCAATTCCCGAGGAAGATTTAAGTGTATAATGAGCTGCAATTTACGAGAAAAGAAGGGATGGGTGGATCAAAGTTTTTTTACCCAACAATCTGTCAAGGGAGCCATTAATTTATACGGTACAAAAACTAATACTATGTTACTCAAGATAAGTAAATATATATATGAACATACATATGAAATATATATATATATATATATATATATATTTCATACGCATACAAATCTGTAAAGTAGATTTACATTCAACAAGAGTAAATAGACATACACCCATATTCACAAATCTTGTCAGATAATGCAATAAGGTGAGGGCGTGGGGTTACGATAAGGTGGTGCCTGTAGGCTTGTTAAAGTGTTGATCTGCGAACGCATCGGTCGGTGGCGTGCGAAGAATTCGTGTTACACTCGCGATCGCACGCTTCGCCCTTTCGGAACACTACTGTGACGGCTAGTGTCGGTTAACAACACGTTCTCATGTCAAAAGTCATAAATAAGTCAACAGTGGGCCACACGGGGTGGTTTGTAATGTTTAATATTAGGGCGCGTTCAAATCGACAAGCACCGCGTTCATCCTGGCAGAGAGGATGTGAGGGTCTATTGGCTTTGATCTTTTTTGTTTTGGTGACATCACATTTTGTCAAAATGAAGTTTGTAGTAGATGGAACATATTTTTCTGTGATAGCGCTGCAGTCTGTTGATGCAGCATAGAATCTTTCACATTTGTAGCTCAGAAGATAGTACGCTCTTTAAACAAAGAAATTTGTTTTCGTCGAGACGAAATAAATATTTTGAACAAGCAGAATTCGAGATCGAAAAAATATGTCTTTTCTGTTTGAAATTACTTTAACTTGAGCCTCCATCCCTGTCTTCCGAAGAAAAAAATTCAAAAAAATATATGTTAGTTTATCTTAATTTCAACGGAACCACAACGTGAGCATTCAACCCTACAATCACTCTGTATGCCAGTGAAATTTGTAAAGTTTGTGTTGTACATGACCCACCATGGCTGGGTGATGTGGAACTGTATTGAAGCCAGAACATTCATTGAGGTGAGAATAAAAAAGCAAAGAATAAACTGAACCTAAATGAGGTACACAACAACGATACCTACTACACACACTTTCAAAATAAACCTCAACACGTACCAAAATAAAACAAACGAAATCTGTAATGATTTACTTACAGGAAGCCACACAATCACCAGAGCTTTGACCGCCGTTTTATAGACCTGTGCATGTTTTTAATTTTTTCAATAAAAAATCTCTCAAATTTACAGTAGTTATAGCACAGATTTCACATATTAACAAACAATTATATAACATATATCCCTGTTATTACAGGGTGTTATTGGTCCCCACCATGGTTCCAGCTTTGTCGTGGCGGTGGGGCTTATTAACCTGGGGTGAATCCAGGAGAAGCCAATTGAACCGAGGCGGATCCTTGCACCCCTCTTATAAGAAAAGGAGGCTAAACATCAGGTGGAGGAAGCGCTCTCGGTACCCCTCTTATAAGAGGTGACCAGAGGGCAACAAGAGGAGGCGCTTTCGCGCATGGGGCTAGGGGCGAGGGGACCTCACCCCATTGCACTGTCCCGAAGTCGGTGGGGTTGTCCTTTAGTGCGAGGCAACCTCATCTGTGGAGGTGGAGCCGGCCCCTTAGGGGGCTGTCGAGGTGCCCTGATCATTTGTTGTTCCGGGGCACCTCACCAAGGGCGGCACTGATGCCACTCGCGGTGGTTTTTGTCCATTAAAATATGGGTATTCGGCACTATAATGTGCTGCGAGCCTCACACACCACTGGACACGGCCAGTGAAGGCGCGTAAATGCCTTTCCCCGTGTCAACAAATAAAGGTGGATATTGAATTCGCTTTTTTGTAGGAAGCTGCTTTTTACTTGTATAGTATAATAGTTTCTAATCATGAAACACTTAACACAAACCTTTCATTATAAAACAATGTCACATACGTGAATGGAAGGGAATCATCAAACTGAATAGCCTCTGCCAATACTCATTCTCCTAACGTGTATCACACAAAAGAAAAGGCCACTCACTGACCACGCGCAAAATTCAAAACAAAGCCCATCGATAAGTTCATTAGTTGGGGAAGCACCGGTTACATTCAGATGATCAGTGAGTAAGAAAGCCAGTGAATCAGTATCGAATTAGCACAAATTTGCTTTTGCATAACTTAGGAAATAAATTAGCTACAACGACGAAATATGGGCAGCATTCCGGAAGCTTCGTCATATTCTCACGTCACCTATACCGCAGAGCCTGAAGACAAAAATCTTCAATCAATGCGTTCTCCCCGCGATAACCTACGGGGCCAAAACATGGCCTCTCAATTTAGGACTGGTCCGCAAGTTGCTATGCTGGGTGTTGATGATTACCGATGCCCGTTAACGTCCGCATATGTAGCTACTTTGCCCCCTTTCTATCCGTTGGGGTGACTGAGACACGACGTGCCTATAATGTTTATAAATAAATGGTATAATTACCTTCCTGCTTCATCAGTACTGCGCGGGACCGTGGCCTGGAATAAGTTAAAAGAAATGTATAAGTGTTCACAGTACATAATTAAAAAAAAAGCGTGATACTAAACAAAACATACTATGTTTATTAAATCTGCTTTAGAAAAGCCAAGAGTGCACACTGCACGTGTCATAGTTATGTTTGTTCTGTTCTGGACTCATCATCCGTACATGCCGTTTATTTCAGGTAGTTGACATGTGTGATACTTGTAGACAAGGACAAGTGTCTATTGCCTCTGTACCGACGTGGCCATCGAGGTTCGTAGTAACAGGGAACATTGGCTGGGAAGCAGTTCCACACTTTTGCCGTACGACGCACGAACCTCTTTGTGTTGCAGGCCAATATCAAGGGACACACTTAAAGTACAACCTTAAGTATAAAATGTTGTAAAAAAACTACAGCAAACTACTTATGGTACAAATATTTTTATAGAATACGATCATTCATAGAATACGCGAAATAACGTTTCAACCAACAACGTCTCCGCCCTTGTTCAACTGTGTAGTTACTAACAACTGTTGGAACCTTAGGTCACGTATGGCTAAAGAACAGATGGCCAGATATAAGTATAAGGATGTTAATCAGGCTTTAGCATGACGGGTAGGTTATTGGCCAAGTCGTCCTGAATCTGAAATGATTTTTCGTGAACAGTAATCCGGTTGTTGATAATTATGATGGAGTATCTTTTACATAAATTAAAGCTATGCCAACACTAACGATTCAGATTAAATTGATAACCTTATGAACTACTTAAGAGACCGGTCTATTGATCCCCTTTTGTATGTGTCGTAGACGTATTGTACAAGTCGCCGTATGACGTTACGGCTAGCCAATTTCTAAAACCGGGCCGTTTCGTTTTGTGGAGGGCCAACGGTTATCCGGATTGTCATTGCGAGACATTCTTAAATATAGTGGATGACGTTTAGCATCATTAAATGCCTTGGTTTTGATAGTGATATTGATCGATACAATTATGAAATTAGGCCAAGCGTTATGAATGCAAATAAAAAAATAAGCTAACAAGGAATGTCCACTATACAATCATATATGATTGTATAGGGGACATTCTTTGAACAGAATACTTAATGCCATACATTTTTTATTGCTCTGTATTTGGCAATCGACGTCATTGTTGTTGTGAAGTCAAGCGACGCCGCAACTTAGTTCGGCAGTATCCGCAGTTACAAAACTTACACAAATTTCAGATGAACACACATCAAAATTAGTTTATCGATAACTTAATTAAAAGAGGGGACTGAAGATTAGTCCCGTCTTATAAGAAGAGGGACCAAGTAGTAACAGGATGGGGCGGTTTTTGCACGGGGCAGGGGGCGAGGATGGGAGCCTCTCTTGTGGGTATTCGTCACTATGATATGCTGCGAGCCACACACACCACTGGGCCAGTGAAGGCGCGTGAATGCGTTTCCCCGCGTCAACAAAAAAAAAAGGTTCCCCACCATGCCCCCCGCCGACGAAGAATGGGAATACGAAGAAGGCGCTATCTGCTGCGCCTTCAGTTGTGCCACTGTGTGCCGTTTCGGGCCGGGATGGGAACCCGGTCCCCTTCATCAAGACACGGCGTAGTGGCAACTGAACATAGCGTATCCGGACAGTCCCCGTGGAGGTGAAGTCTGGCCTTTTGTGAGGCCTGCTTGTCGCTGAAGGCGTCCTGTTGCTTGCAGATCCCCCCTTTAATAGCGGCTGAAGGCTCCCGTAGGGGTTTAGTTGGTATTGCTACCCAATTGCCGAGTCCAACATAGGTCTGGAGGTCTACCCGGTACTCCCAGGAATCATGCGTAAATGCATTCCCCTTCGTCACCAAAAAAAAGTTTCCCCACCACGGTTCAATCCTTGTCGTGGCGGTAGGACTTAGTAGCACGGGGTGAATATAGGGGAAGCCAATTGAACCGAGGGGGATCTTTGCATCCCTCTTGTAAGAAGAGGGGGCTAAAGCTCTCGGTATCCCGGTATCCCTCTTATGAGAAGACGCTGGTAGCATTTATGATGCACGCGATGCTTCTAGACTGTAGAGTACACTATACTAGTGAATACGCGCGCATCTACACGTGCTGTACGAACTTAAATATATACACCAAGTGCTAGAGTAGTTAATGCGCACGCAAATATAGGTGCCACTCGTGTAGCTACTTGCATGTTGATTCCTACTTATTTAGTTTAGCAGTGTGCGTGCACACGCTGTCTAACAAATGAATACGTCCGTCTCTATTTAGTGGTTCGTTGGTTGGACATGTTGCAGTGAGATAGCGTGTGCTTCCGGTGATGTTATATGTGACGTCTATTGTGAGTGTCCCCGGGGGACATCGATGCCATTCTTATCGGTATCCGTTAAAAAATATATGTATTTTTATAGTATAGGGGGCAAACAAGAAATCAATGTCTTTTTACGACCACCGACGCCCATGAAAATCCACATATTATTTGAGATTTTATAAAGTTTTACGGTAAAACGGGCAGGTCCGTTGCTACTTTTTTAGGGTTCCTTTGCAAGTAGCAAAAAACACGGAGCACTTATAATTTCGTCGTGTCCGTCTGTCCGTCCGTACGTCACAAGCATTTAACTAGGAGACTATGGGTACTGTACCCCTATGCTCCATTTATGTTGCAGCCAGCTATGTTTTTTTTCATAAATCCGTTACGAAATAATTCTGAAAAATGAAATTATTACGGCTAGTAAGGAGTGCCGTGTGCGGAGTCATGAGTCACAGTAATAGTCATGAAGAGGTATTTTTAAATGGTATAAGTTTTTTGAGTATATATGTAATACTTTGCAAATATTTGCTCCTAAATTGGTAAAAAAGTGTAAAAAAAAATAGAATTTTCACAAAATTATTATATTAGTTTAAGAGACATTTCACTTTATTTTTGCACAAAAATATTTTTATATGTTCCGTAGTTAAGCTGAGATCTTAAAGGTGGGTACTGACAAACGTTACGAGGTGTAATGTCACATTCGCATCGAGCGTGTTACGCATCGAGTACGTTACGCTGTTCTAAAATCGGCGTTACATGCTCGTCAAAACTCTGTGCTTCACTTTCACCGCTAGTTCACTCAAGATGGCCCACAGCGAGGCCGCGTTGGTATCTTTGATTCTACTTAATTATTTGTAGCCAGCGGATAAAATAATATCGCCGCTCGTTAAGGGAGATAGCCCCATCTGGCAACACTGGACCGCGTAACAGTCAAAAAACCGACAGCCGGGTGGAGCACTCAAAGCGAGCAACGAGCCGCTGGTTGGTGGCCCCCGTAACACGACGTACTGACTGCACGATGCTCGCTGTGTGACTTGTTACATTACACCTGCTAACGTTGGTCAGTACCCACCTTAAGATTCCTCATCAGACACTACAGACCCTAGTTTTTATTAACTTATAAATTATGTGAACACAGAATATGGATAACTTTAATAGTTTTACGGATCTGTGACCGTTTCATGCCATCGTCATCAGGTGGCCCAAGTCTAGACCAGATCTAGCATGACCCTAATTTTGATAGCTTTCCATTTACATTGGCGCTAAACCTTCCCTGTGCGCTAAGATTTAGCTCTCTAGATTTATGAGTAGTAATAGTAGTATTCTGACGATCACTGTCGAATTAACACATAATAATAATACTATCGCCCTAGCCTGACCTATACCTGTATATGCGCGGGACACGATAATGTAGTGCTAAGTATTTGCACAGACACGAGCGCGCTCTTTGTTCCCAAGACACGGCCGGAGGGGCATCAGGCGCAGGACCGACAGCTGCAGGTGTTCTGCGAAGCACCGCCCGGCAGGTGTATACTACACGTTTTTCAAAGTGCCCTAAATGTTAAACAAATATGGCGTACGTCCGTTCAACGACAATAAAGAGTGATAACGCGGTGCGGTAAAGTGTTGCGACACAAAGAAGAAAAAACCAAATTAATGAGTGCTGTTAAATAAAATGAAAGATATTAAGAGAATTATTATTTGTTTTATGCGAATGTGGAAGGATGTAGGTACTGTCGGACAGCACTGACAGTATGTCGAATGGTTTGTATAATACAACTACTAGCGTCATATGTGTGGTAGACGGTGGATATGGTGTCATCAAAGAGTGGAGCCATAGCATTATCCGTTTGACACGTACACACAAATATTTTTATCACACGGTCATATTTACAAAAGCATTTTTAGTTATAAGATCTAGCGCCATGTACTTGCGACAACCACATGATTGATTGAAAATAATGTAGAAACATAAAAATGTTGCACAACAAAAATAATTATAAAATACAGAATTTAACATTTAACTTAAATACAGAAATTAGTAACCATTGGCTGTGTTCATCTTTAAAATAGCCGGTCAGGTCTGTGGCATCAATAATGCCACAGACCGGACAATGTTATTGATTATAATATAGGCTAACAATTTCTTAAAATAATGATCATGAATTGTTTTTTTTTTATGTTCATAATAAATTTGGCCATTTTGAATGAAAAACATGAACGAAAGAAATCACCGGAAAAAGACAAACTACTGTTCTTGTCACTTTTGTTTTTTCTTTTTAATAACAAGTATGTCCTCCTCTCTTAGCAATACACTCCAGGAACCTCATATGCAACTCTGGATTAAATTCCTCACGTTTTCATCTGGAATTTCTTCCCAAGTATCTTTTACCCCCTCTCTTAGCAATACACTCCAGGAACCTCATATGCAACTCTGGATTAAATTGTTTTTTTTTATGTTCATAATAAATTTGGCCATTTTGAATGAAAAACATGAACGAAAGAAATCACCGGAAAAAGACAAACTACTGTTCTTGTCACTTTTGTTTTTTCTTTTTAATAACAAGTATGTCCTCCTCTCTTAGCAATACACTCCAGGAACCTCATATGCAACTCTAGATTAAATTCCTCACGTTTTCATCTGGAATCTCTTCCCAAGCATCTTTTACTTCCTCTCTTAGCAATACACTCCAGAAACCTCGTATGCATACTCTGGACTAAATTCCTCACGTTTTCATCTGGAATCTCCTCCCAAGCGTCTTTTAAAGCGTCAATCGGCTGTTGTTGGTTGTAGACCCCTTGCTCATTCTCTCTGACTCTTCGTTTCAATTGGTCCCACAATTGCTCGATCGGATTTAAATCCGGACTGTTAGCTGGCCATGGTAATACCTCAATATGAGACCCTTCTAGGACAGTTTGGGTTGATCGAGCTATGTATGCACGGGCATTATCTTGCATCAGGATGAATCCAGGCCCCACTCGCTGTGCAAATGGGATCACTTAAGGCCTGATGACGTCCTCGATGTAACGTTCTGCAGTTGCGGTACCCGAATTTAAAATGGTAGGCTCGGCTTTACCGTGTAAACTAATCCCACCCCAAACCATTACGTTGGGACCTCCGAAACGGTCAACTTCGTGAATGCAGGACTCCGAAAACTGCTCGCCGGGTCGTTTCCACAGTCTAACACGCCGACCATCATTAAGAAATTTTACTTTGCTCTCGTCTGTAAAAAGCACCTCGCCCCACTGATTAATCCCCCAGTTCAAATACAGACGGGAGAATCTTAATCGGTTTGCACGTTGAACCCTGCTCAGAGGAATTCGAAAAACATAAGACTAAAAATGACATAAAAATGACATCCAATTATTTTTTTCTTAAAATGATGGCCAATACTTTCAAATTTGGAACACGAACACAATTGAATAAGTAGAATAGAAATTTTAATGGAAAC
>JAFELO010001083.1:32792-51392 GCA_017140195.1 Eumaeus atala | reverse complement strand
ACGCTCGTTGGACGATTTACGCAGCCGTGCTCGGGTGGCTGCGGCAACAATTAGTACAGTAACAACGATACAGACGCTGCTCAGGAGAACTTTCATCCCCTCAAGTGCAAGATCTGACTTTCGGCCAAACACTTTGAAAGTTTATTGTAAAATAAGTCATTAGTAGTTTATTTCTAAAAAATAATTTCTAAGAGAATATCATAATGAAGATGTTTTCTTTTTTGTATTTTAACCCATTTTCAGATTCTCCATTAACTACTGGACAGACTGTGTATGTATGTAATTTGTCAATTTCATCGCTTAAAGTTTTCATATGTAGTACATTGAAAAAATCGTTTGTATAACGTTTAAAAAAATTCTGGTTTCAATTTATTAAAGTACTTAAATTATATTTTTATTCCTTTCATGATAGTTACAGAATATACTTCAAAAATTGTATCAAAAATATTGAAGACTACAAAATAAGATGATTGAATAAAGTAGAAAAATGTTTAAATCGTTTGTTAAAGATTACGATAAAATGCATTTTAGTAAATGACGCTGTAATTTTAGAATGAAATAAATGTTATACTCCGATTCAGCGACCACTCGCCTAATTGGATTGCGTAATGATCTATTTACAAGCGAAATTCGATCTCGAGTAACGAACGCTCATAAGTACTCATTTTAAATTCGATCTCGAGTAACGAACGCTCATAAGTACTCATTTTAAATTCGATCTCGAGTAAGGAACGCTCATAAGTACTCGTTTTAAATTTCCGTTTAGTAACGTAACCTCTAATTTAACTACTTTACAATAATTCTAATTAGAGCTAAATAAGTTTGACAATTAAATATTATTACTAATTAAAGGATATGTTAGATAGGAAATAACAGTTAGTGTGATAGGAATTTATTTCACCAATAAGGAATCACAATCTTGTTTCGAAATCCATTTCATACTCGTTTCTATAATTCTCTCCTGTGATGTTCTGAAGGTACCAATGTGGATCATTTTTGTCATAGAGCGCCCATATCGCCGATGTGGATTTTCAAAAGAGGGGTTTGATAAGCTGGCTTGATTATGCTGAAATAGGCATTCTGGAAATTGCGAGACGTTTGTTCGCCCGGGTTTATAAACATGGGTATATTAGGATACGCTTGATTTAAGTTGCGTATAAATGTACGGCGTGAAGTTAGCGTCGAAGGGCAGCTCAGTTACTAAAGGCCGCTCCATAATAAGTAAACTTAAGGCACAAGCAGTGTATACTACTTTATAGCACAAGTGATACAAGCCCGCAAATACTTAAGCTTGCGTTCCTGGGTTCTGGAGCTAAGGAGACTAAGTTCGGTCTAGAAACCTCAAAAACACTATGCGACTATACTGGTGCGACGACGTGGTACGTCATCTTCCGATGCGGCCACGTCACTCGAACAAATTGTGTGTCACTTAATTAATTACATTATTCTTCAATAGTCGGAATTACAAGTATATATCGTTATATTCATGTACATATATAAATGTATTTATTTTTATTATCTTGTATAAGTCTATTAACAAACAAATCGGTAAGCAAAGCAATTATACTATATTTTTACATTGGAAACTAAATGAAGGAAGCCCAGTTATATTTTTTTATATTTATATGTTATATAATTGACATAACAACAGACATGCTAGTCTTTTGAATCAATAATTTATTGATTATATTTTTCTCAATAAGGCGCCAATTTCTTAGATTTGAGTTGCTCATGGTATGTAAACCCGTTCTTGAAAAAGCTCTAAAAATATTAGGGCTTCAAAAAGGTCTAATCTATTTGTTTATCTATTTCTTGTCTTTGTAGAACAAATGTTAACTATTTAAGACCTATGTAAAACAAAGGGGTCAAGTGGCTTACTGTATTTTAAAATATCAATCATCTTATCATTTGCCGGATGAAGTCTACTGTTGGACATAAGCCTCCTCCATATCCATAAAAATATTTACTTTACTATATTAAAAAAATTTAAATAGATGCAATATTTAATTTATATCTAACAAATTGAATTTTTTACACTTGAAGGGGTTTTACAAAAATGTATTAAACTTATTATTGTTTATAACGACTATATTTTTATATATCTATTAAGTCCATACAATTTTTTATGAGCTAAACGAACGAGCAGACTACCGCAGCCCATAGACATTTGCAAGACTCGCGTTTTGGAGACGCGTTGCCGGCGTTGAAGGAATATGTATGCTTTTTTCTAGTAGACCTCTAAGTCGTATCGCATCGGATATACCGAGGGCGGCAGCTGGTAAACCTCACTGTTGTGGATTTACGGGCATCAAGGCGATGGGCGTGGAACTTAGAGTTCTGTCGCGATGACCGAAAATGGAAATCTGCTGCTGGTGTTGAGCCGAACAGTTTCTCGGAACACTCCCTATAGAAAATATGTTCTATATATAGAATAATAATACTAATAGTTGTAATCTCACCCGTGCATAGCGAGACAAAAAACCATTCAACCCCGTAAAAGTGTCGCTTAAATGCAGGTTTAGCTCACGCTGTGCTATAAAGTCATTTTGTGTGTTTTGAACATTTCTTACCGTATCGGTGTCGGATATCTCATGATATTCGTGTTCTTCACTCTCTTTACTCGCAACAGCATCGTCCTTATTCGCTCGGCCAATACTTGCGGTCTTGACCTGTCCGTAGCAGGAACGATTTGCAATAGCTTAACAATGGTATATATAGCTTAAAAGCAACAAAAACAAATAACAACACGGATCCGACACTGATTGTGGTGGCACAATGAGAGTCACTCATGGTGTGTGTGGTGTGTGTGGTGCTCGTGGCGCTAACGGTGGTGTTATAATAATCACCACACAATAAAAACCAATTGTAAATTTTATCTACTGATACTCTAAGGATCAAGGATCACTTGAACAGAATTGATTTAGCAGAGGAAAGCTCCGCTAGCGATTTTCTCTATTGAAATAAGGATGTTTCTTTTTATTTTATTATTCCTTGGCATTGTTATTTATTGAAGCTTAGTGCTTTAACACAATATTGAAAGTAATGATGGGGTAACTTCCGTCAACGGACTTTTGAAACCCCTTCGCGTTACAAAATATGCAAGGATTGTCCACGAGGCCACTGAAATTTGGAGCATACAGTTTTAAAGGATAAGATGGCTGGGTGCTTCACTCTGCTTAATCTGATCTGCTGGAGTAGTTTTATTACAATAAACAAAGAAATATACAATGAAACCAAATTGCAAAGGCCACACACTATACAAATTCGTAATATAACAATACAACTGACCATGTTCAACATGCTTTTGCTCGCGGCTGGTACAGCCGTGGCTTCCTGTGATCTCTTGAAAGTGTCGCTTTTCACATTCGCTTCTAAAAAAGTGATATGTTATCGGCAAAAATATCGTCAATTTATAACTAAATATTGAATGTCACAGCAGTGCACTACATTTGTGGCACAAGAATTTACAACTAAATATTCAGTGTCACAGCAGTGCACTACATTTGTGGCACAAGAATTTACAACTAAATATTCAGTGTCACAGCAGTGCACTACATTTGTGGCACAAGAATTTATAACTAAATATTCAATGTCACAGCAGTGCACTACATTTGTGGCACAAGAATTTACTTCCGATCTTTTGTATATTATTTATGTAACTATCCCAGTCAACATTAGATATCAACTCTGTACTAAATAAACAATTATTATTTGTATAATTACTTACTTGCAACACCGTCGCCACGGGTCTCCCTGTCGGCGCCAGCGCTAGTCAGAGCTATCCTATGTGCGAGCGAGTTTGCGTTAAGCAACGGGACTTGTTCTAGATCTTGGTTTCCGTTGTAAGTAGCGCCCTTCTGTAAAGGCTGCAGTAGGAGCTTTCTTTAAATTAGTTGTACGCCAACTCATGGAATCACTTTCGAAGCTCGCACCGTTCTTCCGTCGTTGCCGCTCTCAAATCACAAGTGTTGCAGCAAATCTAACACTTATCCCGATCAAAATTGCCAAAACAACAGCCTCCGCTTTAATTCAGTTATTCCAGTGATGCAGTGTAAAAATGCAAAATTAACATAAGCCACCCATCGTTCGACCAATCGAATTATGGGTGGCTTATATTTTAGCATTAATCGAAAATTAAAAAGGGTGATAAATAGTAGTAGGTACGTTCAACAGTATCTCCAACTTATAATTACACTAAAAACAAAGCACTATCCCAGCACTTATTTTTCATTTTTATTTCCACACTCTTTCTCATCCCATATTTACCCCTTCCCAATCCAATTCAGTAAAATGATACAAATGTGCGTATTAACAATGTTCACTATGACTATAGTTTCAGATTTATAATACTATTTCCTAACGCGAGCACCGTTGCCATGCGGTATATTAATTAATAATTTATAATACTATTTCCTAACGCAAGCACCGTTGCCATGCGGTATATTAATTAATAATTTATAATACTATTTCCTAACGCGAGCACCGTTGCCATGCGGTATATTAATTAATAATTTATAATACTATTTCCTAACGCAAGCACCGTTGCCATGCGGTATATTAATTAATAATTTATCGACATAAGTACAATTCAACAAATTTTCCACAAGTTGAAGCGTACCCCGATACTGTTCAACTAGCCCCTCGCTGAACCACATCGAAAGCTCCTATTTGATGTGAATAAAATATTATTCCACACACCTGTACAGCCATTTTGTACCTGTGCATACCAACATTTTTTATTGAAATGAAACATTTCAATAAAAGATGTCCTTTTCTTTAAGTAAAAATTGTACATTTCTTTTTTAGTACCGAGGGGACGGCCTTTTGAAGACTAACCGACGCTTCATAGACATCCATATTAATGTCATGAAGACACGTTGCCCTCCCTTCTTCCCCTCACCTATCGGCTAGTCACAAACTACAACAGCGAAATTAATTGTTGTCAGAATAATTATGCCGATGCGTTGCCCTCCTTTTTCACATCCTCCCCACCCCCGCAAAGGGTCGTAAGTGAGGTAAATTCAACTTGCGATTGGGACAGGCTCCCTCCTGTGGATGTTTGTTTGAAAAAATTAAGTGTACTTCATTATCCGATAGTTAGTTCGTTTCTTGTTATTCGAAAATCACTGTATATGTTAGGTACACATAACAATTGGTTAACGTCTCAGTAACAAGTGTGTTAACATTATGCATTGCTGCATACAAGCTACGGGCATAAAGTTAAAATAAAATATTAGATATATGTCACAAAATCACTTCATACAAATTTGTCGCAGTTTTTTTAATTATACTCGTATAACGAGCTGGACATTTCAGTTTGTTTACAGCGGCCTCGGTCCTGAGCCACATGAGGGTTATTACATAAAATTGTGACATCAGGACGAATGACACATCAGTTCTCTCGTGGCTGTCTAGTACTTGGTTCTATTGTAATGAGTAACATTCACGTAACTGAAGACGCGAATATAGAATATATACTCCCAAAACCCGAATATTTCCTAGAAATTAGAGTCAGAACATGCCGTCGTCTGCTAGAGCTTATGTACTTGCATAGCCTTTTACCTCGGAAGCTCGAAACATTTTGCCTTCAGGAATTTGTCTTAAGAGGAAAAAGACTATTCGTGTGTGTTTGTTAACCAGCACCCTTAAAAATGATCCGTACTCACACGTCCAGCGGGGTCCAGGAAAGAGATGTCCCCAAAGTAAGCCCCATCCACACCCACATGTCCCGTGTGCTTAAAGTCCCCCTGTGGGCTCGATATCATACTGCGCTCTATAGTGCGCTTGGTACAAAACGTGTGCCGTTTGGGGTCCGTGCGCAGAAGCGGACGCACTGTGCGAGTAGAGTTACGCGTCGGGTGCGGTGATAGCGTGCCAGGTAATGATGTGGTCTACATGAAAACAAATGGATGTGACGCTTTTTAACCGACAATTGTTCCGCTAAACATTTTTACTTGTTTACAATTATATTGTTTCATTCTACTACAGACATTTGCAACTTTTTTTGCAAGTGAAGAAGCAGTATACGACACATATAGCAGAGCTACGAGTATATGGGGGCAACACACAAATATGACCTCTAACGTCTAACGTGACATTCCAACTTACTTTTAGCAAGACCTTTCCAGTTCCAACATAGCAGAGTAATCAGGGTATTTTTAATTATCTAGATAATGTTTTCATATTAGCGCGACAACTGTGTATGTCAAATGAAAACACTTTAACACTGTACGTTATCTTATCTGTAGATTATTCGATTTCTTCATTTGCCTTAGTCCAGACGGTATTTAGTTAAAAAGCGTTCACAAAATAATATGAGACGAATAAAACAACGATGTGATTACCAAAATGATTACATTAAAACACGAGAGTGACTGAAGAGACAAAATGATGACCACATGCTCGGACTAGTTAATCGTAATTATTTTCCAAAATGATGCAGTATACGACTCCCAAAGTGAAATAGAGATAAACATGCGAGCGCTTAAAAGACGCAAGGATAGGGAATCTCAGAAATGTGGAAAGAGCCGCAGAAACAAGCAGCTGACTCTTGGATCTTAGTCGGTAACTGGTGGACAGGTGTGTACTTTAAGTGTTACACTGACAACTCCTTGCATTCGAATGTAGCAAATATTTTTTGACCATTAACTTAGATGATATATATTAGACTTTAACTTCTGTTGTTAGTGGTAAAACTCGCTCCCTACTGACACCTTGTAGGCACGTGGTTACGCGTGGCGCATTCACAAGACACGTATCGCATTCGCATAAGCTCCGAAGTGTAAAATAAACACATACCTTACACTCGTATAACATCCTGTATCCATATACACCTTTATCTATGAAATTTGCGATTTATGTGAAAATGTAATTATTCGCGCAAATCGTATGAAAACCTCTTCTTCTTTTTTTAGTTTGATAAAAAATTGCACGAATTCATACATAGGGCCAAAATTTCGACAAATCAAAAATTGAAAACAAATAATTTAATCTGAAGTTACTACTTTAACTTTGTTCATAATATGCGGCTACAACAAATAAAGTTAACAAGGATCTAACCTAACCAAACCACAGATGATTAAATCGGAAAATGTTGGATACATATTCTCTAATTACATAGGGAAAGACGTATTATACCCAAATTAGTATAGCGACACTTATAAAACATAACATAAGATGTATCTACAACAGATGTCTCCACAAGACTGGCAAATCACAGCCTCGGACATTAGTGACAAGATGTGCTCTGTTCGAATTAAGAGTAAGGTATAGCAAAGCCTAAATAGTAATTGCTCTAGGAACGATATCATTGGTGTTAGACTTGTGAAGCTGCTGACGTCGCGGAACTCTTAAACGCGAACAGAGTGTAGTTACTATTGTATAACTGATAATTGAATAGGTACCTCGGGTCTCACGAATGGCAGAGTCAGCTGGGGGTCGAACCAGCCGCATGGGCCTCCGGGTATAACACCAAACCACAGGTCACCGTTGGTACCTCCTCTGAAAAGGTGTCGGACAACTAGTTAGTAGCGCCGGCACAACCGGGTTTACACTCCTCGCTCACGTAGGACCGCTGTCAAGCGACAGATATGTATCCTCCGTCGGGGGGAGAGGAACAGTGCGTTTGTGTTATTTTTTGTTTCGGAGATGATTACGACACACACAGGCATATAGCCTGTGTCTAGCAGTGGGCATCTGATGATGATGATAATGATGAATAACATTTGGCAGTCAGATTGTATAAATCGCATATTACAATACGTTGTTCAACATAGCTAGCAGTAGGGTATACAAAGGTTCATTGTCCGCCTCCTTGAAACTTCTAAATTGTAACACGCACGGTGCTTCTTGACATACCAATAAAAATGGCTTTGAATAAAAAAAAGTGTCACTAACATGTGAAGATCTTTTTCCGGACCTGAACTTATATGCTGTGGAAGCGAAGGGAAGCCCGATACAGCTCAATTGGATTGCTGTGAGAGATTGTCTGTCGAGACTAGGTTTGAGGTCGTAAGAGAGACCGACCCCCTCTCTCCCGCAGTTGGGAGAGATGCACCCCGATATGAGTGTGTGTAGCACATAATTTTAGTTAAATTGGGTCATTATTATCATGGCCAGAGATACCGAGAGGTCCCTCCTCCCGACTCTGAAGCTTATGGCAGCTTGCGCGAGCCTAAATGGCCACGGCGCCAACTTGAACCTTTGGCTCTTGGAGAGGATCATGAAGAAATGTGTTTTCGTTTTCCTAAACGCGGCTTCCGCTACAGAAATTACTGGCCTGTTCTTTTGAGTGTGTGACCAGCCCATTGCCACTTCAGCGAGCTGATTCGTCGCGTGATATCGGATACCTTAGTTCTCTGCCTCATGACTTCGTTAGAAAGTCTAGAATAGAATTACTAGTATTGAATACTAGAATTACTAGGCTATGCCCAGGGGTTGCAATTCCATAACATTTTCAGTCCGGCCGGATGTTATTGAAATGACGCAAGTCCGGTCAGGGCCAGCCAGATTTTTTTAAATTCTTTGGAGCCCGGTTTACAGCTCTTATATTTTAAATAAAAGTGCGGTCAGGATTAGTAGTGCAGCATTAATAACCTTATACAGGATGTCTTGCAAAACAGTCCTCGTTAGGCTAGTCAAATTATTTTGGGCATCGTTTCCTTGCAGGATTTGATTTTTCAATTCCGCTTCTATTGTATTTTTTCCTATTGCAAATTACTAATACTGGAGTCTGAATCGAAATCTATAAATTCTTCTCCAGTCCAAGAAATTTATAAACAATAGGCAGTCACATCATGAATAAATTGAACTATATTAGTTGAATCTATTAAGGTTAAGTACGTAATACCCCAATACTTACTCGTTTCCTAGTACTGTGACCACTTGGCCCGCCCTAAACTCCAGACAGTGGCTCCTCCTGCCGTCTTCTGGGATCCGCGAGTCCGCTATGGCCTGGACCTGTAACCAATGTGGTTACAGTAAATACGCTCAAGATGACAACGGCCCGTTACGTGTAACATACGGCTCTACGGAGCTATAAGACTAATTGCTATTGTTTGTGAAGCGGTCGGCGCTTCTCGTTCGTGCGGACGGTTCTTCGTAGCGTATACTTGCGGTTACGGTAGTACATTGCGGATGAGAGGCAAAGATAATAACTGTTACATTATGCTTAAAAATTGTTAATAATAAATTCCATAATCAATATCCATAAGAAAGAAAACTTAACTTTAAATACGAAACGAAACACAGTCTACGTGATACATTTAGAAGATAAAAGACGAAAATAGTTTAATTATTTTTATCATTTACCTCTCCAAAATAAGTATGTCAGTAAGCCTGGAAGTTCTGTTAAGTTTGAATGTCAATTCCTGTAAATTTTATTCTATAACTTGCACACACAGCCGACGCTATCTCAATGCGTGTATGATTCCACCACTCCCAGTACTCACGAAACAAATAGTTTTAAAAATAATTTTATTATTGCCCAAAGATAATTATCACCCAATAATACACATTATTGTCGACACATGTTACCTATAAAATGTTCTTATTTTATATCTTCTTGCCGTACCGGCTAATGTATTATTTTATTTGCAACAAAAACTTTTTCCAACAGTAAGACTAAATAATTGAGACATTATACAATTTACTCGTCATTATTTACACCTAAAAATGTATTTATTATTAGAAATAAATCTCCTACGGAAAAATATTTTAAAAATTATTATGACATTATTGGTTTTGAACGCAATCTATTATTTTATGTACTGGGTTTTTTCGGTGTAAGTCTTGCATATTCAAGTGATAATGTTTTTATTCCGATAATATATATCGCAGATGTGTGTGTGTGTGTCTGTGTCTCTCAGTTTTGTTGCTTATATACTTATAATTACTACGAAATACTTGTTTTGTCAAAATAATATTATTTAAGAAATTTACGTGATAACATTATTTGATATAATTATTTATATTATTAGGTATTTTAAAGTATATTCCAATGGTGTCGGTGGGTTATCGAGTTTTAACTTATTACTGCATTTTATTTGTGTATGTGGATTAAACCTGTCAGAGTTATGTTACACGTGTATCTCTCTAACGTGATAGCTAATATTCACCTACCGCCACAAATGCGTATGAGTACTGAAATTAAAATCGTATATTATCATGTAATATTTTTTTATAACTTAAGATATTGTAACAGGCGTTGTGAAAGTTCTACTGTGCTGTTTTATTTATTGAGCTCAGAATTCATTTCTAGCATGATGTTTTGTTTCTCAACGATTGTAAAAAATGTAATGCTTCTTAATTATATTTCATTCCACCTGTAAATAATCACTCCTAAAGGTATAAATATCTATTATCAGAACGCTCGCGGTTTAAGAACACAATGTTTCGAGTTTAGCCAAAGTATCCTATCCAACAGTTACGGTGTCATTGTTATTGCCGAAACATGGTCACACGACGGTATATTTGATAGGGAAATATGCGACGACCGGTACGATGTTTTTCGACAAGACCGAAATCTTCTAAGCAGAAAAAAGTGTACGGGCGGCGGCGTGATGATACTGACGAGGCGCGAACTGAGTGCGCTTTACATATTAGTGCCGTATATATTAACGCCGATTGATTGCCACTCGTGATTAACTATGTAATTGAAGAAATGAATATTATTACTTCGCGTGGTAATTCGTGTGTCTGGTCTGGTCGTTCTGTTGGTGCCTTGCACACCTTGCATATCGTGGACAGGACATGGACCAGTACAAAAAATATGGCACCACAGAATGCTAGCATAAATACTGTAGAAGATTCTAGTCTTTTGGGCTTAATACAGTATAAAACTATTACAAACTGCGCAGGTCACACTTTGGACCTTCCTTATAGTAACTTGCCATTTGAAATAGCTTTGTCTAGTACTTGTTTGGTTAAACCCGACCCCGCATAGCCCGTATACTCAAAACACTTACATATCAGGTGTCTGTACACAGCGATGGGAGGAGTATTTGCAATGCCTTTAAAGACTTTTTTAAAAGCGTTGTTATGTTAACCTGTTGAATTAATAAATAACAATTTTTCTATATTTAGACCTAAAGTTGACGATGTTTTGATAGAAGAGTTTTAAAGGAACTTAAATAATTGGAAGGGTCCGGGTAGTGACGGGGTCCCTCCTCTTTTTTGGCATGCGTATGCCTCATCGTTAGCGCGACCAATTGCATAGATATTTAATAGTTCTCTATGTCAAGGAATCTTCTCTTCTATTTGGAGAACAGCACACCTTATACCCGATACCTGAAAGGGGTTCTAGAACAATGATCGAAAATTACAGCGGCATCTCAATGAACTCCGTCGACAAGCTTTTCGAAAAAGGGGTCTATGAGACTATTTATCCAATAATTACTGAACGTGTTTCACGTCACCAACACGGTTTCTTGAAGCACCGGTCAACGTCGACAAACTTAACATGCTTCGCCGACTTTGTCTACACCAACATGGACGGCGAAGGTCAGGTCGACATACAGATTTTGAGAAGGCTTTCGATCGAGTGGACCACTTAATTCACTTAGAAAAACTGTATGACTTGGGTATTCGTGGCGATTTGTTAAGATGGATTAAATCCTATCTTAGTAATAGCTCCCAGGCTGTTGTTGTTGGCGATTACCGCTCCGAATATGTTTTTGTCCATAGGGATCCCATCTAGGCCCACTTCTGTATAATGCTTATCTTTATGACATCACAAACTGCTTTAAATTTTCTAAACATCTAGCGTACGCCGACGATAAACAAATATTTTATAAAATTAATTCTTTACAAGATTGATATAAGCTACAGATGGATATGAATAACTTAGCAAAATTACTATGTGGATAATCATATAACCATAAATGTGCAGAAATGCCAAACCATCTCTTTAACTTGCAGAAAATACTCCATTATATTTACATATTAATTTAATGGACTCCCAGTAAGAAGGTTTGATGTTGTACGTGATCTAGGAGTTTTTTTGATAAACATATGTTGTTGAGTAACCACATAGATAAGATAATAAATAAGGCCTACAGAAGTTTGGGATTTGTGATTCGGTCATGTGAACAATGTAACGACATCACTGTAATTAAATCTGTTTACTATGCTTACGTACGCAGCATTTTGGAGTATGCCTATCAAGTTTAGTATCCTCGGTACTATATATAGAAGGATCGAATTGAGCGCATACAAAAAATATTTATCAATCATCTTAATTAACGGCTTCGTCGACCATACTCTTTCTATCTAAAAGACTGCCGACACTTCAATCTCCTCACGTTACAAGAGAGACGTAGGGTAATAGATATGAGTCTCATTTATGATATTGTTAGTGGAAAAAAAGACTGCGGGGAAGTGGTAGCAGGGGTAGCGTTACGCGTACCTTCCCGTAGAACTCGTCACACACGTGTTGGATGTCCCACTTTGTAACACTAAATATGCTGCTAATTCGCCTTTAGTAACGATACCACGCAGTTATAATACAGAATTTGTTTATGTTGATTTATTTTTTCGATAAAAAATACGTTCAGGAAGCATGTTATTGACACAATCTTGCAAGTACTAACAAATTGTTTTATGTGATTTGGTGGTGCATGATGTGATGTGGATGTCTGTAGCCTATACAGTCATCCGATGTAAGTTTAAATAAACGCAGACCGTCGCCTCAGACACCTCCTGCACTGGCATTGGCTAGCTTATTTAGCTTTGGAAAGGGCAATTCGCTCAATCAACTATGCACGCACGTGTTTTTATTATTGCATCTTTTTTATATAAATAATAACAAGTATTTGTCATAAACAGAACCAGAGAGGTGCAAGTCTGTGTATATGTATGTGTAGAATATTTTTCCCCCGCAATACAAAGAGACTCAACTTCCGGGTTTTCCATCTAGGTCAATTGAACCAGATTTCTTTTTTCATGTTTACTCGTATTGTGTACAAACCAACTACAATCGCATGTAATTTGGTACAAACTATTATTAAATAATGAAAAAAAGCCTGTTATTAGCTTAAATATTGCCATTACTTAATTATGTTATACTTATAAGATACGCTGATGGTTTTTTAAATAAATAAATGAAGTAAAAATTACGAAATATCAATTTTCAGTATGTGGTATGGCAGGAGTATCTTAAATAATATATAATTAACTACATACTTGCATTGGTGTCATTTTTAGCAGCGTCGGTGCAATTTCCTTAAACTTTGGGCGATCCGCCGGCTCGTGCGCCCAGCACTTGAGCATCAGCTGGTAGTAAGCGTCGGGGCAGCACTGCGGCCGCTCTAGGCGCTACACGTGACATACAAACACCTGAATTAAGTTCTTATCTTAATTTAAAGTTAAGATGACAAGTTAAATTTGCACTCAATACCAACCCCTAACATAGTACTAACAAAGTACTAATGAACGTGTATCTCTGTCCATCTGTCCGTCAACAATCTGTATGTCGTGAACCGTGACAGCTAGAAAATTTAAATTTTCACATATAATGTATTCCTGTAGCCACTATAAAATACACACAACACACGCAAACACGCGTACACACACCCACACACACGCACGGATGCACGCACGCACGCATATTTTCACGCCAACAAATACTAAAAATGGGTACGGAACCCTAGCCTCGGTGCAAATTCGACTCTCATTTAATCAGTGTTCTCTTCTTTTACGATACGGAACTCTTAAAGTATCCTATTATAGAAATATCGAATCGAATCTAAACTTACCAAGTCCGCGTCACAAGCTGGCAGCATGAATAATAGAGATTTAATTTATGTATAAAATTTTATAAAAGTAATTATTACAATAGAATGTAATATCGGCCACTTCGATGATGGATATGTGGACGCAACAGGCGTCTCTTGTTGTCAGTGTACGCGATGTTTCAGAAGACCTGTAAGTTGACCGGGGTTCTCCCTTGTTGCACCTAATGGCATCCGCTGGTGGAGTCACGGTTCCAGATCTCTACATAACCCCTAAGATCAATCCCCACCTGGAAGCATGCGTAACCGCATTCCTCAGCGACAAAGAAGAGCGTCTCTTATGCTATTGAAAACCCACCTGAAACTTAGGAGCGTCGATGGTTTCTAATATCTGTTGTCCCGAGAAAGCCACCCACGGCTGAGAGCCGTATGTGAACATCTCCCACAGACACACACCATACGCCCACACGTCGCTCGCAGACGTAAAACGAAGGTACAGTATACACTCCGGTGCACACCTGTAAAACGGTAAGGTCTTTTTGGGAGTCTACTGGCCATCAACAATTTTATCAAACTAAAAAGGAAAACCGGCAAAGAGCGAGCCGGACACCCTACGAAGTACAAAATCGAATTTGTTAACATACGTCTTCGTTGAAATTTAATTTGTTTACAATTTTCCTCTCGGGAGTTCAAAAATTAGGAGACACAATTTTTACCACTCTTATTATAAATATCCACATAAAAGTTATGCAAATGCGTCCTTCCTTCCTCCGCTGCGCCACTAACAGCACGAAACGCGACAGCACAGGCCTGTATTATAGGCCTGTATCGTGTGAGGGAGAGGGACCTCATCGTAGTATCGGCGCAGTTCTTCTGCAATACAGCATGGCACTACCTCCCACTTTACTTACATTACAGACAGACCCCGGACAAACTCTGGTGACGACCGAGACTGACCTTATTACAGCTCGTAGGTCGTATAGGGTCGCCTCCTGGTGGTAGAGAAAATAGGTGCGCTACTTCCATATAGACCTCCTCCACATGGGAAATACTCGACTTGAGCCTCCAAGGTATCGGCCAATAGCTCAGCTTTTTCGTGATCCTCCACTTTTTGCCTGGAGACGATCTAACCGAATGAGATGGGGTATAGCTTGCCATTTCTCTGTTTTTAGAGCCCGCGCAAGAGGCCAGTAGGCCGTGTGCGAGGGATAAATATGTCTAGCTCCTCCCACCTTTCATGATGGTAAGCGTTTACTTGGGATTTCACCTCTGATTTGAGGTGTCGTAAGATCACACGGTATGCTTCCGTGTGGTATTTACTATAGAGGCGTCTCGCATGGTCTTCGGTGCGGATTAGCTCTTTTGTCGACCGGAAAATTCCAGTTGTTGTGATTGAAGTGATTCGCGAAGAATGTGGCCACCTTGTAGGCGTCACCCGACTCGATCCTACCGGGGATGTCGTGGAGGTGGGTTGACTGCAAGTTTTTAAGATTTTCTCTTAAGAGTATTGTAGTCGGTTATCCTTTTAGGGATAACGATGATTTCATGTGTGATAAAATCTACCGAGGGTATTGCCGTTGGTGTATCTAGTGAAATCACCTCAGTTGGTGTAGCGGCTGTTTGAGCCACCCGCAATGACGATGGAGCTATTGAGAACTATTAGCTTTTTTCGAATAAGTGATTCCGGAAACGGAAAACCATCATTGCGGGGGACCTGAACGGACATCATCCCAAGTGATCTTCCAAGAGTGACACGAGAAGAGTTCAGATATTTGATGCTACGGTTGATAATAATTTTATAACTCTTAATGATGGCAGTAGCATATTTGCTTGATTCCTCGGTATTTTTTTTTAATATTTCTGAATCTTTGGATTGCAACATTGATGATACAAATTTCGCTGAAAGATCATGTAAATATACGTAATTAATGTACTGCATTCCTGGAGCAGCGGCATAACTCTTATTACACCATTTTTACTGATGCGTCAAAAACTGAAATGGTATCTGGGGCTGCATTCTTCGATTTTCGTGCCAAATTCAGAATTTATGAAAATATTTCGAGCATGCATAGTGAATTAATAGTAATATTCGGGACAGTCTTTGTAAACTACGAGCAGTTGACAAGACTGTCACCATACAGTGAATATCTTCCCACGTAGGCATCGTGTGTAACGAGGAAGTAGGAAGAGTGGCCAAAGCAGCAGTAACTGGTGGAATTACGTACTCATGTTTACCGTTACATAGTGAACTTTTAGTTAATGTTAAACATATATGCCGAAAGAAGTGGCAGGAATATTTTGATGAACGTTCGCGGTCAAAGGGAATTTGGTATAAAACAATTCTGTGCGAGATTCCTCGCTATCCATGTTCGCTTATGTTGAAATGAGAAGAAGTTATGTAGTTATATTAATGAGACTTCGCTCCGGGCAGATTGCCACTAACAAGTTCGAGCATCTAACAGGAAAATCAGAGACGCCAAACTGTAAAATTTGTAATACCACTGAACATGTGTATCACGTGTTGTTGGAGTGTGCACGGAACGAGAAAACGTCGAGCACTGATATGGTTAGGAGTGACGTGGGCGGCTGCAACAGCGCCTTAGCTGCACCAAAGCCCGGCTCCCACCGGCTTTGGTGCAGCTGTAACATCTCGCTAATGGAAAAATTTCACTGTACATAACTGTTATATTAATTGTGATTGCTATGTGGAGATCAGTTCATTCATATTTTATGCAACATTCTAAGTTTTGTTTAGATTATTTTATTGATTAAGTTGTTAACTAATATATTAATATGATGTAATGTTCCTATGGGAGTGAGATTGTCAAATTGACAATACTCCTTTAATAAATAAAGATTTTAAAAGAGAGCCTATTTATATCTAGAAGGCCGGCAACGAATCTGCGAGTCCTCTGGCAACGCATCTGCGAGTGTCTCGAGTGTTGCTGTAAAAACTCTTTAACGCCCTTGCTTTGGTGATCACTAACTTACAAGTGGCCTAACTGATCGTTTGCTTTCTATGCCATAAAAATGCTGTTCTATGCCATACATAAACAGCAAGTCTAGTTCCAGTTTTTTATTTTTTTTGGAAAAAGAATATTTTAATTTTTCCGGACCCTAACTTAGGCTCTGGTAGCGGAGAGAAGCCCAATACAGCTTCATCAGAGTGCTCGTCTGGCGACGAGACTAGGCTTAGTCTAGGTGTAAGAGGTACCGACCCCCCCCCCTCTGCCGCAAATGGGAGAGATGCATTCCGATATGAGTGTTTGTAACCGCAAATTTAACTTTTGACGTCTGCGTGTCCATACACCGGGTGTGCCGTGTCGTGTCTGAGAGCGTGTTTATTTGTTTATTTATTTTTTTATTTTATTTATTTAATAGTAGTAGGTTCATCCACAATTGGACACATGTAATAATTACTTAGAGACGAACTCAGCTTGCAACTATATAAATGAGATAATAAGAATAAAATGTTTAAAGATAATACTAAAATACAGTTAGATATTAAATTAACAATGCACTAAATTTCGATATTCATAAGTGACAATAATATTTCGGCAAGTTTTACACTAACACTTTCCTTAGGGCATAGAAAATATTCAGTGACACAATATCAGTTCTACGAACAATAAAATTTATGTACATAAAAAGAAAATTATGTCTAAAAAAGAAGTCAGTGAATTAAAAATCAATGTCAACATAAAATAAAAAAACATGTCCATAGGTGAAGCCAACACTTTAAAATGACAATTAAATGAAAATTAAAATATTATCTGTGTTAAGTACTATTCCGAAGACACCAAAGCCGAATAAAATGAATAGATAGAAAAAATGAAAAAAATAGTGTAAATTTAGCTATATGTCAATTTTTTCTTGATGTGGTCGTATTCGTCCGACAGAACGTGTTTGTAATGACGACCGATGATAGTCATCAGCTATTATTTATCTATCTGGATTATAGTCCACTGCTTTTGTAACGAGTGGTTTTGGGTGACGAGACCACCCGATCGAAATGCTCAGTTGAGTTGTCATTGGAGTGACCTCTGATAGACGGTCTGACCAGTAATTGGTAGTTGCCATATCGTCCACGTGGACTGAATGAAATAGTTAACCGGTGCATCTAACGGGTTGGCTCTTAGACATCGGCATCAGATATTGTAGCACCTTGAATCCCATGTCTACAGGCTATGCCTATGAAGCTCAATACGATTTCCTAAAGTGCCATTTGCACATCTTTTACTGTTTAGTCAGGCTCTAAGGGGTCCACATGTTACGGGTCCAAAAATAAATTGTAGCCTACAGGTACAGTGCGCGGTTAATAAAGCTTCAAAACAAAAAGAAAATTATTGAAATCCGTTTAAAAGTTTCAAAGATTATACAAACAGACAGGCCAAAAATTTAAATACTATTAAATTGTATTCTGTTGACGCATCAGCAATTAATTTTTAACAAATATATTTATTGTACAGGCGAACTATTTTTCAGTCCTGTTATCATATGTCTATAGATATTATACAGATCATGGCTTCGCTTTTTTTCTCTTTTTTCTCGTTACTACTTTCTTATTACTCTATGAAAGAAGCACCGATCTTTTGACAAGAGTTACACATTTGTTATTAGTACATGTAATGTCACGAACAATGATTGTTATCAGCCAAAAGAAGGCGTTGTTCTTTTGGTTGTGACGTAACGCGGTGGATCTATGTAAAACCAACTTAATATTAGGTTTATAGTACCTTAAGCAACATGCCATGTAACTTAACTTTCCATATCTTCATCGATAGATGGCGTTACATTTTTGATACATAGTACTGCACTGTTTTGTGTGTGTGTGTGTGTGTGTGTGTGTGTGTGTGTGTGTGTGTGTGTGTGT
>JAFELO010001083.1:22125-32614 GCA_017140195.1 Eumaeus atala | reverse complement strand
GTGTGCGTGTGCGTGTGTGCGTGCGTGTGTGCGTGTACGTGTGCGCGTGTTCGTGTGCGCGTGTGCGCGTGGGCGCGTGTGCGTGTGCGTGTGTGCGTGTGTGGTAACCGTGAGCTGTCCTATACAGATGGTTGTGAAAACAAGAGGTTACATTGAACTAACACGGTGGTTCAGTACAACCAAGATTTACATAATATAAGCTTCATTCAATAGGTCGCGTTATTTTGATTCCATAATAATAGGTTGTGCAAATTAAGTGCGACTCGGTACACAATAAAGTGTATTTAAATGTTTGCAACAAGTGGCGAATATTTAGTGTCGCTAACGAAATGTAACTTCAAATTTTGTATAGAAGGCGTTGCACAACTATACGTGTATAAGTTGATCATATCTCGACTTAGTACCACCTCTAATAGAACCATGGTTAATACTATTCACTCTAATTCGCTCTAAAAAACACTATGCTAGTTAAGTAGCTTGTATATTACTGAGCATTTGGGATACAAAACCCCGGCCACGTTTTAGACGGACTACAATAAAAGAAATGGCTAGAATTTTTATATATAATTTCAAAAGACATTTTACTTTATATTATATTATACTATTTACTGTTTTAATGAGTGTTAATGAGTGTACTGCTGGTGTCGTATGGAAATAAACATAAAATAAAAAGTATATAATAAGTGTTTTTATGTGGGCGTTTGTGGGCTTTAATGCTCAGTGCCATCCATAAACAACCGCATGTTTGTTATACAGAGGCAAGGAGCCTCCTCTACTCGGACCTCGAGCTCACAACAGCGAGCAGCGCCTCCTCGTGGCTGGGGATGCGACTATAAAGTAAATGAAAAGACACTAATGCCGGCACGACACATAAAACATCAGAGTGCAGCCATGCTGTTGCTTGTTTTCTGCGGCGTGCGAGTTTCCGATGGCACATTCGACGGAATGTGGAGAAGGATGGCGACGCGTCTGCTTTTTAACAAATAATCTGTTTGTGTGGATATTTATGAGACTACTCCTTCGCCGCTTTATGTATTTAAAAACGAAGATGGAGATAACTTACCAAGCGACGGGTAGTTTGAGATTCACATTATAGTTCGTCTGGTAGTAGTCCTTGCCGGCGCCCAGCGCCCGCGACAGCCCAAAATCTGAGATCTTCACCCTATTTTTGCTAAATACTAAAATATTCCTCGCCGCCAAATCTCTGTAATAAAATAATATTTCATATATGAGCACAACAACAATAACTGCATGTTGTATGGGTTGCGTTTAACAGTCTGCAAGATATTTACTTAAAAGTGTAGTACAAGCAGACTAGACCGGATGTACTTCAGCCGTAGGGCATACAAAACACACTTTGATCTTTGCCGTTACATCGCTACTGAAGTCCGTCGCGCATGCGTGAGACCTATACAATGTCTATATTACAAGGCAACTATACGGAAGTATACTGACACAACGTTTTGGTTGTGGAGAAATATTTTACTCCAAGTGAAAACGCAAGCATGACTGTAAAAATGCGTTCAATGAGATAAATAATGATTTAGACATTGGGATAGAAACATAATCATGGATATATTTTAGATTCGGTTAATTTTATCTTTATTTTGTCTGTGATTTTGTTCTCACGGAATGTTATAAGACTTGGTCACTATTGTTTCAGTTTATTGTTCATATGAGGTTAACATATTTATATAGTTGCCAACTGTAGCTGCTGAATACTCGTTGCCTTCTCCGATCTTGTTCGTTACACTAGTTATATAATATTTGAATGATCTCCTTCTTTCTCTGAGCCGTACGGAAGGTGCTAATTAGTTTGCAGCTAGCTCTATAGCTACATAAATTGGAAATTCTTTATACACATTTGTATGTTGACACATGCATGTCTACGGTCACATAAAGTCTAACTATATTAATATGAAAATCGCAATAAAGGACCTGAGACTTAGCTCGGTTCCGCTAAGAGATATCGAGACACAAGCAGCTCCATGGAGACTTGACGAGTTTATACGAGGTAGGTAGGATTTCCCTTCTTTTCGCAGAAAGCTATTTTTTGTTTGATTTGACTCTTAGAAGCAGGAAACACCAATTGAAGGGGCACGTTACGCTGAATAACTCCTGTCCCACATACTTCAGCCGAGTTGTCTCTAGAGTTCTTCATTCACTGCTCAGCCCCTCTATTTACTTCTTTTCAAAGGCAAGGGCTAACAACGATTAACAAATGTTGTAAACGCAGAATGTCGATAACTTTGTTTTGGTGTTTCGGCTTGTTGTCAGGCGCATCTCGTACTTCTTGATCTTCCATGAACTTACTCTTGGTAGTTTGACCTTTATAAGGCCACTGAAACTCTCGAGACATTTCTTAGCGGAAGTGCCACTTCTATTCAGGTGTTCAGTGAATTAACACAACTTTGCCTGAGCAAATGACTAATTATCTAAGCAGTGTTGTGCTTGCCCCCAGGTTGAGCTACCTCTCGCCCACGCCGGTGGCCCACGGGAGTACATCTCCAGTCAGAGTCGATAGTAATCTAAAGGCTCGAACGGCTCATTATCCTGTTATATCATAAAAAGGCATAACGGGCTTATTCCTTAATTGTTCCTCGCTCACTTTAAATGTTGGCCCATTACAGGACAGTGGGCGTGAAGAGCTACCTACATGTACCGACTGCTCGTTTTCCTCATTGTATGTCGTATAACAAACGCTAGAACTAATAAAAAAAATATAATTATTATACATGTCTTTGATATATATGTGGAATCATCATGAAATATATCTCTTATCTATTATTATATTATCTCTTCAAACTTACTGCCCTCCAATTGACACATCCGCAGTTCAGTGCGTGGACTAGAGGTACCTCACCGTTCGAGCCAGCCCAATTTGGTACAATGCTGCTTATACCGCCTCTCGATTATCTCTACACAGATGATTACATTGTTATTATATTTCACGTATACACAGGTACATGTCCTACATCTGCTGTTACTAAGAATACTGTTTCTGTTCAGAAGTTACTAGTACAGTTGTTTTCCCCTGATTTATACACTAAACATTAATTGTATTCGAAGTTGCAAGCTTCTTTGTTTCATAAGATAGCCTTCATTTTAAGACGATTGGTCAGTTAGTCGGACAGCCAGTGAGTACAAAAATGTCTACGTGTGATAAGTTCTTACTTTTACTTACTCTTAAACTACTGGTTTATATTGTATTAAATTTGAAATATATCGTGTTTATACAGTTGCTTACAGAAAATTGGGGATCGGGAATAAAAATGAGTTAATTTTCTTTCCAGTTAACTTGTTTTTCGTCGCAATCAACTGCTGTTTCCTCTGTCATTACGCTTCGCGCGCCACATTTCAAGTTGTTCATATGTATAAGCACAGACAAAAACGTTCAAAACGATAAAAGTATACGAGTACATATTGTATAAAATAATTTTAATTTTTAAAATATACAAATTATATTAGTTACTATTGCTGCTGCTAGATTACATCTTAGTGCTATAATAATGTACGATTTAATTGCTGAAGGAACACGAGTGAAATAGGAATTCAACACAAAAGAAAAAGTCGAATGATAACTTACAAGTAAACGTAATGAACTTGTACTTCGTGGAGACAGCGACGAAGGCTCTGACTGTGTGTATACGGCGCATTACCTGTGAGTCCAGGTCTACGTCTGCCGCACCTGAGAGTCACCACTCAATCCTTTTATAAAAGGATTATTAGCAAAGCCTTTTACGCCAATTGAAATGCAATCTTTGTGATTTCCCTTTGAAGGATTAAAAAAGCATTACGTGTATCGTATGGATTTAATATCGATATTATAAACCGAGCTCATCGTATTGAGGTATGGCGAGGCATGGTGCAAGCGACGCGCGACGTAACGGATACATTGTGTAATTAATGTTGTAGTACAGTAATGCATTCAAAATGGTCCCTAACACGGTACAACCGGACGAGCCCAGCCACTCCTCCACATTCATAACGATGTCATCTTACATTACATGTTATACAGCAGTTCATCCCTTCCAAAAAGTGATGTGCTTCACCAAAACATTTTATACGTCACACACAACAAAAGTAGAAGTACAAAAAGTAGCCGACAAGAGAATGATACGAATAATTTTAGTGTCCTACCAAATATACAACAATTGACTGCCCTCTTTTATGTTTACTTAGTAGTTCGGACCGAATCATGCCGCAGTGTAACGTTATATAAATATATGTGTCATTTTATCAGCAAGTGCCTTTGTTATCGATCGCGCGCGAGAAACCGCGGGGCGCTTTCGCGGGGTTGATAATGTGTGCATGGAAAAAAATATTTAAACATTTTTGTAAATTAACTTTGAATATTTGGCGACAGTATAACGGGAGCACAATTTTTGTAATTTGTTTTTGTAAACCTTTAAAAGTGCGTAAACTTTAGCCAAACCCACTAATCCGTACCGTTGTATTTCAATATCATTTGTTCGGATTATAAAAGCTTATGTTCTTGACTAATTACAATATTGCAGAGGGATCGGTGTTGTGATATCGTAGTTCTTATCCCATGTACTTTGCTAGGGTTCTGCATCCCGTCCAGGTCAACACCAATGGATGTTTATCTATATGTCGCAATCGGAATATCTAAACCGTCGTATGTCATTACGGCAAGCCATTTCCAAAGACGGAGCAGTTTTATTTTGTGACAGTCCGGCGTTATACGATATTCGGCCAAACTAGACTTGTTGAATTAAAGTAAATCATTATGCGCCTCATAGACACGTTTTAGTTCCTAATTTTAACACCCGCGGCGTTGCTTAACATGACAACAACAATGGCATACAGTAAATACAGAGGAATAAAAGAACTATGCCCAGATAGTTTCAAAGGTTTAGACCATCCAATATATATATATATATATATATATATATATATATATATATATGTATATGTGTGTGTGTGTGTGTGTGTGTCATAGTGGAAATGTTCATTATGACTACTAACAGTGAAAATGTATGAGAATTCTTAGTAAATTTAATAACTACAATTTAAAAAAATTAAAGCTGTGAAACCAAAGACGGGGACGAAACTTATGCATTCTGCAGATTTCTTGGTGAATAAGCAATAACCGAAACCTGAAATAGGAATTTAGCGGAGCGGATAAATGTGACTCTTCAACAACCTCAACCGGAGGTTTAATTATATTTAACCTGCCGCCTCGTTACATGCGGCGCAGACTCTCCCATCATAGTTTCATCGCCAAACGATACGTATTCCGAGACTACCGAGCGCGAGTTTTTTCATATCAGTCATAATCCTCTCCACGAGCCAAAAGTTCACGTCAGCGCCGAGGCCATTTCAGCTATCGCGCGCGAAATTCCCCAGACATCAGAGTCGGGGGAGGAGGAACGTCTCGGTGCTTCTGGCCATGATAATAGTACTTAAATTAGCTGTTACAAACACTCTCATATCGGGATGCATCTCTCCCATCTGCGGGAGAGGGGGGAGGGTCGGTCCCTCCTACGACTTCATACCTAGTCTCGTCGTCGGACGAGCACTCACAGCAATACGACGAAGCTGTATTGGGGTTCTCTTCGCTTCCACAGCATAACTTCAGGTCCGGAAAAAACATGTTATCGCATATGAACACATATGCTAACGTGTTACGTGAGCCTGCGTACATTCTACCATCGGCACACTATCTGTTACAACCTCTTGCCAAGGTGATTCATATGTATTTAATACAAATAGAAATACATTTTGTATACATGCAATATATTTCCTGTACAAGAATATATTATGTAGCCCCTTCCCGGTCCCCTTCTCCCTCGCCGTGCCCATCGTGGGTATCTGTTACCTATGAATCAGTCTCTTATGTTCCAAGTACGCCATTCCGTCGCATATCTGTCCGGCGAAGTCGCACAGGGTAGGTACTGGAAAATTGCACCTCAGAGTGACCTCTCGGAGGCATTCTAGGAGTGACCGCAGTGGTGCCAATTCCGTTACCTAAAATATTAGACGAACACATTTAAATGTAACAGACACATGAAGGTTAACGGAGCAAACATACATACAGTGACGCTTACAGCCGTACAAGGTCCTTCTTGTGACTAGCTTACGGGGCAGGCGACGAGCTCACCGCCTGTGTGGGATGGAAGTCCATCCGTAGCGCACAAGCTACAGCACCTTTATTACCAATCGAATAATTAATCGATTCTAGATAGACGTCGAAGTAACATAGCCATAGCAAACAAAATTACAAGCTGCTAAAAATAATTAGTCTATATAAAGTTAGTGTTGAATTAGCATAATTGAAAAGGTCTAGGTCACAATGTTGCTTTCATATAGAAAAAATAAGTTATAAAAGGCTAAGCCCCGTCTAAGTGGAGATGAAACACAAACTCCTCCCGCAATCGGTTAACAGATCGTTGCATCTAATGCAAACAGGTTGCTGCGTAGCTCATACAAACAGCTCCCAGTGACATATTGTGTAAAGTACAAAAGCTACTCATCGCCGTCAGCGTGCACCCGTCCACTGGACCATAAGCTCATCATAAATCAATTTTGATGTACACGAAAACGATCGAGCACTTTTCGCATGCAACCGAAATTCAAATTTTAGCATAGTGGGGCATACTAGCAACATTAGCCCCTTAACTTCACATATTCTTTCACTCCATGCCCTCAATGACCTGCTCACCATGTGGCACTCTATAGCCATGAAATGAAATATATAAGATTGAAAATATAGGGTCGTGTCACAGTCCATCGACAGAGGGATGATGTGAATTTCCATCCACATCATGAAGTTGAGGCCAATAAACGCATTTTTACAACAACGAAGTTTAACTTCTTACAGCCGTACATACGTGCGTAGTACCTATGTACACAATACACGTGCACTACTTCCTCCATTCAGGCGGGTATATTTTTTTATCCTTTTCTATCAAAACGCACGTTAATGCCTAAAAAAACGTTAAAACCTAAAATTGGGGTCGTTGATATCCCTCTCCCCCATAGATAGCAAGATTTTAAGATGTTCTTATAAAGCGCATAATTTGACAATGACACATACTCTATACGGAGCGTCTTAAGGCGCTGTATGTCTTGGTATTTTTTTAATCAGTGTATACAGTAAACAGTCATCACCGACTTATACTTATGTATACTTTGTTTCAGCATACACAACACATTTAATCAAACAAGTACAGATATTGTCTCTCTGTGTTTACATCTTTGGTTATTCGTTCTTAGATTGAGTCTTCATGTGACGGGTCGCACCTTCAGAACGGTCATACCTTTCTATCACATAGCCCCTGTAACATAACTACTATATTCTTATTAGGTGCATTGTCCTCCCAAAGGGCCTAACAATGTGAGCGAGAGGTACATCCCCGGTCATGCCGGCCAGTCAATCGTCAATGCCTCTAATAGAATCACCGCTTACACTTCATGTACTACAATTGAGTAAGCAACGTACCCAATAACAATCTGACATATACAGAATAATAATCGTCATCATCAGGTAATAGCGATGAGTGCAGGCAATTCGTGCCGGCATGACCGGGGAAGTCCTCTTGCGCAGATTATACAGCCGTAAAGTAATAGCTATAATCTCACGTTTCTTGCGATGCATTTCCATAACCGTGCGAACGTTGAGCAGCGCACCTACTAGTGTCCAAGAAGGCAACTGGGATCTACTGATGATATACTTCAAGCAAAACTTATACAATAGCTACGTATACGCTAAAGTACAAATGACTTTTGCCTTGGCTCCTTCGCCCTCTGCTGAAAAACATGTACAAATAATAAACAGGCTCACCAGCATGAGTGAATCCAAATGTAGCACGACTCCATACAGCCGGACGATGCTCGCGTGCTCAATGCTGTGCATCACCGCCGCCTCCTTAAGAAACTCCGTGGAGTTCGACGTCATGCGCTCGTGTCCGAGACATTTTATAGCAACTTGTATCTGGAAAAGTTCCCTCAATCATCAATCCGAGATGTGATAGCATCTTTAACAAATATTGACTTCAAATTACAAATGTTACTTGTGTGTAGCGGAGGTGGAGAATGAAAGCATGTGGTGTAGGGACAATCAGGGCCGACTCAGTATAATGAAGCGCACCTATTGTGTCGATACCCTATTCTGGCGAGACGGCAGTCGATACGACCGGAGAGCGTTGTAATACCTTCTCTTTTGTTTTTTATCTGTTATACTGGATGACATTACTCTATATCATGCAAGCAATTAGACTCGAACTTTTATTATTAGGGATTATGGAAGATTATCTTAACAGAAACATGCCGAAAGGCAATGTTATAAAACGCCGAAAAAATTGCTGTCACTTTGTGACGATGTCATAGGAATTAGAAGTTGCGGAGCGCGTTACTACTGGCCGGCGCCAGTGTGAGTAGAAGTATGTGTGTATGTATGGAAAATGATAGTGAAGATAGGAGCTGCACTCTGATCCCGACCCGTGGATTGTCGTAACACAACGAACATTTACAGCATATGTAATAACGTCGACAGTGGGTGGGCCACTGAGAACGTTATTAGCCTGTCTTCCATAACGATAATAAAGTGTGCTTTGATATACAATTCCCTTTGCATCCAAAGGGAATTGTATATCAAAGCTCATTTTTTCTAGGGTACAGATTTGCAAACACAAGCTCTCTTTAGAATATAAGCCACCTCAACGAACATGTTTGATTATCGAAATGAGTCGATGGTCCTTCGTAGCACAACATGTACAATGCATTATGAAAGCTAAGAGTTAAGACCTGTAATCTATACAACTGTTCAAAAGTAAATGTTTATAATTATGACTGCTTATGTTCTTCCGAAACGAATGCGAACCAATCCACGACGACAAATACAGAATTTTTTGAGGAGATTATTTTCAGACGCTGAGGCGCGAAGTTTAAATGTAGTATCGACGCCGACTGTACAATGTGACAGTGTCGCAAACCGACAAACAGAGCATGAGCCGAGATGACAGAGAAACCGACTCAAGAAGGCTGTTGTTTCGTTTCACAAACTTACGTACCTCTTGTATCTCATCTTGTCAATTTTTCTCCATGCGAGATGAGTTATTTTTTGGTTGCTAAATGTGTTCCATATTGTCGGTTCTTTGAAGTCTAACAGTCCTCTGATATGGAACACACGTACATGTGGAAATATCACTTGGGAAATACTTAGTGAGATATTATTAGACATTTAGGTGGGCCGAATTAAGTGTAGATGTATGATTGAGAGCTCGTGTATTTATACACATGAAGAAATCTGAGTCATATGCGCTTGACATTATACCGCAATATGAAAACATACAGTTTCATGTAACCGAATAAGCAAAATTTGGAAGATGTAGTCAACAGAAAACGATTCTTCAAGAACTCTAAGACTGAGCCCACGAGCTAGGAAAAAAATGACGATATTAGTGCGGCAGTAAGAGCTCCACGCTATTCTGAGCTTATGGGGTAAACGACCATTCGGGCCGACGACAATATGCATAAGATGTGCAAATTCGTTGCTCATATCCTCCACACCGGACCATCGGACTCAATCGTATGGAACGCGACAGCGTAGCACTTGCTTCACGCTATCTTCTGTGAAAGGTACTGCGTTTGTCTTGTTTAAAAATGATGACGTTATTACGTTTCAAGTAGGGTCCGACTGAATTTTAAAGTGTTGTATAGTTTCACCTACGGAGATGTTTTTAAAGTGTTGTATAGCTTCACCTAAGGAGATGTTTTTAAAGTGTTGTATAGCTTCACCTACGGAGATGTTTTTTTTTTTTATTTTATGTTGACATTGATTTTTAACTGGCTTTTTTTAGATATTTTTTTTTATTGTACATTCATTTTGTTGTTAGTAGAACTAATATTGTGAACTAATGGCCTAACTATACCGAAGAGCCCCTAAATTAACTAGTTTATTGCTTTTTTGCATATTATGTTGTTATAGTAGCAACACAAAATGCATGACCTGTGAAAATTCAATTCTAGCTATCACGATTCATTAGATAGAGCCTAGTGGCAGGTAGACAGACAGACAGCGGAGTCTTAGTGATAGGGTTCCGTATTTTACCCCCTGCGTACGAAACCCTAAAAAGCACACTACTAACAGGTAAATACCGGTCAAGCGCGCACAGGGTGGTCAGGGGTATGTCAAGAAAAATCAAATTTCTAAGTAAATATAATCGAATATATCTGCTGTTTATATCCTGTTATGCGCTGGGGCATTTAGACATTCCGAAATGTGTTTGATCGAAACCTTCCCGCCCCCCTAGAAATTTAGTAAAAATCGGTTGTTTTTTTTTTATATTTTATGGGGGAAAACAGCAGTCGAATCATTTTGATGAAAACCAACGCCCAGAAACATCCACATTATTACTAACTTCCAGTAGGAGAGATGAGGAAAGGAGAGCAAAGCCTCGGTTGCCCTCCTTTCCTCCTCTCCTTCAATTTACACCTATTAGCACAGGCTCCAAACACTACGGAG
>JAFELO010001083.1:6888-21865 GCA_017140195.1 Eumaeus atala | reverse complement strand
AGCACGATACTGATCCCGGTGTATGTGGAAAATTGTAGTAGAAAGCTTTGACCTTATTTATGACGAGAATGAAAGTGCATGAAAACATGTAAAGTTAATTTTGTTTATTTTGACTTTTACGATTTATGAAACTTGCTGAATTAGAATCTTCATTTTGTTTTAGATCATTTATACCAACAAATATGAATTTTATAACAAAATGGTCCTAGATTTTGTTATGCAATTCATATTTGTTCGTACACGGATTTTTCCAAAGTAATCACGAAAAGCAACGACACGGCGGTCGCAGCAGTAGAGACAGTTTCGCCCTACGTGCCGGCTTAGTTGCGATATAATCCAGAATAGGCGGAGGAAGCAACAGTGAGTGTGCACCTCTTGGCTCTCACTCAACGTCCTGCACAGTTGCCTAGTCCAATAGAGATAAAGAATAGGAGCGAGGCTACATAGAGGCGAAGTCATTGCCAAGGTTTGGTCCTATGTACATCGTCTTATCATTAGGCTTGAGCCATTAGGTTTGCCTAAAGCAGTGACATTGTTTTTGTTGAAATGATTCCGGCTTGGTAAATTTTCAACATGAGCCGCAATTTGGCCATAAAATAAATATCATTTGAGTAATTAATATCTGTAAATAAACAAAACAAAATATGTATTATGTACGTACCCTTTGTCTGCCCGTCGACCACACTCCTTGTTGTACCACGCCGAACTGCCCCATGCCCAACTCCTTGTCTATGGTGATATCCTCAATGGATATTATGTGTCTCGTCGAGATTTTCGTGCCTGCGTTTTCCGTCGTTAAATCACTACAAACTGCTACGGACTCTCGTCCGCTGTTCTGTATTAAAAGTTAACGTCTTCACAAACCAGCTCGGATATACAGTAACGAATACTGGCTCCGTTTTAATCGGTATCTGTCCATCCGAACAATTTTATAATAAATTCAAGTAGAATAAGAATATTTATCAAATACTAGTCCTAGCCCCGTGTACAACAGGTACATTATAACTCCCCACCACGTGAACCACCAGTTCAAGCCTTGTCGTGGCGGTGGGGCTTAATAGCCTGGGGCGAACCCAGGCGAAGCCAATTGAACCGAGGGGTATCTTTGCACCCTTCTTATAGAGAGGGGGCTTAAAGATCAGGAGAGGAGGAATCGCTCTCGGTATCCCTCTTATAAGAAGAGAGGACCTAAGAGCAACAGGAGGTGGCGCTTTTGCGCGCGGGGCAAGGGGCGAATATGGGAACCTCACCCTATTGCACTGTCCCTAAGTCGGTGAGGTTGGACAACCTCATCTGTGGAGGTGGAGTTGGTCCCTTAGGGGGCTGACTAGCCGTCGAGGTGCGCTGACGATTGTTGATGGCACTCGCGGTGGTTTTTGTGGGTATTCGGCACTATCATGCGCCGCGAGTCCCACACACCACCGGACCCCAGCCAGGGCCGGCGAAGGCGCGTAAGTGCGTTTCCCCGCGACAACAAAAAAAAAAGATAAGGTACATTATAACTGAATTATACTTACTACTTCAAGAAATTTAAATACTTATGATTTTATTATAGAAATACATACATACGTAGGCTCATTACCAACTACGTTAATTGGTCGTCGAAACTAAAAATACTCATTTCATAGTGAAGAAGTCATTTGTGAATAATTTGAAGTAATAATTAAATGAATTGGACACTGGATCTACAGGTAGAGAGAGAGAGAGAGCTAAAAAAGATTAACGACGATAGTTTATATTGCATGGTAGAACGTAAAAGGGATCATAAAGTCTGTAATACAATACATGGTACCATGGTTCCATTACCACTTAGCAGTTCATTTTAATGTGGTTGACTGTGTCGAGCTCGTAAACATCGTATCGCTTACCCGAGCCGAATGAGTCTAGTACAGTAGGAACAGTAGGTTATCTTCATACAAATTGTCCGCCTGCGCCGCCCGCTTGAATGTGTACGTGAGAACCGCTCGCACGCACTTGAAGTCCCAACACTAGCTCAACACTATCTCAATAGGACTGAATAAGGTCGCCGGTCGTGTCTTGACCATTGTTATACCACCTGAGCCGTTTTGGTAACAGACCTATCATTTTTGGACTGTAGGTGAACTCGTTTTACAATAATTTAGACCGGAAAGGGGTAAAAGGGCTAGCTTTCTCTTCTTCTTAAAGATAAACACAATCAATCTTATATTTGCTCTGTTACAACATTGTACTATGGAGCTCTTGCGATTTATATATTTTTCCGGATCCGAACTTATGCTATGGAAGCGAATAGAAGCCCAGTAACAGCTTCATAGGATGCTTGCACGGGTTCACTAGTTAAAACGTGAACACAAACTACTAGGTAGATACTATCACCTATCGTTTATTTGCACGTATTACATTTGTACTTTTTGGAACAGCGACTTCCTTGGATCATTATTTGTTGATCACTATCCAGGAAACTGTGGGTGTGTCCTAAGTGAGATTAGTTGAAAAGAAAATAAATCATAATACTTATTATGAAAATGCGCTTAATAAATTCATGATCCTAAGTCAGCGGGAAGTACTACCCATTAGCTTATCTTGGCTGACGCAAGGACTGACAAAAAGTTGTCCCCATTTATCTTTAGACCGTACGGAACCCTAAAATGTGATATATCGGCGCATTTTCCAGAATTAAATTAAATTTTGCACTCAGCAAAATACTGACAACAACTACATTTTTGATCGAATTGATGTTACGCGAATACGTCGTTTTAAAAAGTATACCCTTGAGGTAGTCCCATAGTTTTTGAAATCAAGGATAACCCTTTCAAATGTTATATCCTCGCAAGTTTTTCATAAACTTCCCAATATTATTTGAACATTTGCATCTGGTAGTCATCATCTTATGTCTCCGAGCTGATGATGGAAGTTACAGCTTCGAACGGTTAAGAGTTAGTACTTCAAATATTGCATTTAGGCATATTTGGACAGTTAATGATATTATTTCAAACCCTCAACAGAATGTAGATATGTTGAGTCATCATTGCTGAACCTCTCACGTAATTCAACAATGCTCTTTGGTTGTTGTCCCAACAACAAAAGCTACTACTGTTACTACTACTACGGTACTACAAATAAAAAACATATAATTTTTTCACCGGCTACAAAAAGAATTAACTACACTTCTTATTAAACTTTGATTTTAACAGATTTCAGATTAACAGATTATAATCCCGATGTTTGGGATACTTACTACAAATCACTCCGAGCCCTCATGAAAGCTTTGGCAATGGAAATCATCTTAACATTCTGCAATAACGTCACGTAAAACTTAATTTTATTGAGTAGTGCTAGCGCAAATTTAAGACGTCGAGCACTTATTGATATTGATTTGTTGTTCAAGGCTTCAACCGATTATACACATTTTAATTGATGTTTCTAGGCAAACGTTACTTGGTTACAATTGAAGTACTAGAGAGGAGAAATTGCCGAAACGGCGTGATGTTAATGTATAAAAGAAAAACGTGCGAGTGCGAATCGGATTCATACAGGATATTTCATTATAGCAGCAATAGAAATACATGCCTTGGGAGGTACGGTATGTAACCTACCATAGTTCGTCGGAAGTTAGGTCAGAGTGTTGACGGGACACGCACGCGTCGAAAGCATATATCCAGAGAGCATGTAAACAATCGGTGATCACTTCCGGATTTAAACTACTCGCATGTATCCCGGACCGGCTACTACACGGAGATCGTCTTCCCACCTGGTGAACGGTCCACCAACACTTCGCTTTCCTAAGCGCGGCCTCTACTTCAGAACCTTACTGGCCCATCCGTTATTGTTAATGATTTCTAAGTTTTACGCGAATGTTGCACATTCCAATAAAACTACTTTAACAGATTTCACCGCGGTTTGTTAAGTATTTTGCGAACCCATACGTTTCAGAAACTTTACGGCTATGTCACGGGTAGACTGATATGACAAATGTCCGGATGTCATATTTTATTAAAAGTACCCGAAGATTTTGTATAATTAATATTTTGGTCTCTTTGTCCGAATTTTTTATCTGTTGGTCCCACGTAGAAGGAGAACCCAGCAATTTTCTCTATTGATTTTTTTTTTAAATTTCAATAGCCTCACGGATCTTTCTAAAAGGGAATCTGTGTTTCTTCGCGAGGATTTGTGCTTTAAAAATCTAATGTAATGACAGGGGCCAACCTCAGTGGGCTCACAGTCTGCAGATTTTTTAACGCGACGGTGTTTAGTTTCTGCTATATGTTCTTTGACGCGAGTTTTCATTGATCTTTTTGTTCGTCGTGTATGTCGTAGGACCACATACGCAATCAAGTTAATAGATTTTAGATTATGTGTTTGTAACAATAGAACCAACTTCAAATCTTCTTCTTTCAAAAACAAGAAGCACGAAAACTAGTTCACCCAAATATGATTGTAAAAAAAAAACATTTTTAGAAAGGCAAAGACAGTCATGTATACTGCCACAAAAGGGACTCAAAAATCTATTTACCGTAGCGAATGTTATTTGCGCGACGATGACGCGAGGTCCGTGATTTTTGATCACCTAAAAATGCTCAAACAACTTTTCTCTTGACGTGATGATGACGCGGCACGCTAAATGGTAGTAATTAAAATAAGAATTTGAATATCCGAATAATAATGTCAGAGAATATCTAAAGACAAGCATACATATATTTATGATTTCTATTATACATATATCATCCATTACCCAGATGGGATTCGTACCCGCGGTCTCTGGCGTAACACGCGGACCAACCGCCACGTTATCATCCGAGCCAGCCGGTCATCAATACATACTTTGTGTTGCCCATAAAACTTTATATATTTTTGTAAGCCCTAATGGATTGTCACGTTAAGTGAATATTTTGTAGTTCCGTTAATATCACATACATACGTGGCAAATCGGTAACATCCTTCATTTTTATAAGTTTTATATTCAATACAAACTTTTACATTTTAGTAGTCAAATGGCAAAAAAACGGAATCCTTACAATTTCGTCCTGCGAGTGTGTCTTTGTGAGGTTTTAGAAGGTGAAGTTTGGAAGGTGTATTTTATGAACCGTTTCAAATGATGTAGTATGAAATAAAATTTTAAAATAATTTAAAAATTTTGCGAGAGTAGAAAATAGTAGTCTATAGATGTTTCTATTAAATCTCCTCAAAATACCGAATCTCCGCCACTTTGAAAGTAAACCACCATGTAAAATCTCATCAGCGCTTCCCGATCCAATCTGAATTATGTTTTTCATTGTTAGTTCCTATCGTAACAGCAGTTAAAGGACACCTTTCTTCATGCTGCAAAGTTAGGCGACCACACTTGAGTTCCTTACACCAACGATACATGGTTGCCCTGCAAGGACTTTCATCCATAAATCCCATTTGAAGTGTATAGTATGTATATATTCGCCCGGTTTCATGTGACATTTGGAATCATAAAAAAATCATAGCTTGAAAATGTTAGCGACGTAGATCCATCGGTAAGTTTTTTCAGCAAAACACGATAAAATTGAAACATTTTTACTTACAATCATGTTTTCAGAATAAATTACATCCAGTCGGTGTTTCATACATAATATAATTCGCAATACTTTCTGCCAAGTTTGCAACTACCAGTGCGGCTAACTTACTGGTGGCGCAGTTAACATGCCCGCATTTTTTTTTTATTCTATGGCTCAAACCTATAAGTGATCCGTAAACGCATTATGTAATGTTTAATTTTTAAACTCTACTCTGAATCAAAAATGCTTGTATATCCAAAGGAATGACAATTTTTTTTTCCTGTGACAAAAATAGACAAAAGGAACAAAAACCGTTTCCGAAATCAATGTTGTAACCAAAACGTAACAATTTTAAAAATTTATTACTAATGTAATTTCCTTCAGGTAGAAACATTTCTAAACTTACAACGTAACAATTTTAAAAGTAACTTGTTAAGATATTGAGCACCCTGCAGAACACCGCAGTCTAGCTTATTTATTTTTGCTCTATTTCTTCAAGAAATAAAGATTTTTTAAATTTCCTTAAACTTAATTTTACGAAACTATAATTAACTATAACTAAAATCTTTTCGTGTATTCAATAACCACATTTTAGGCAGTACTTATACAAATGAACAACTTCAATATGCACGCGTATTTCGTATTCGTATTATCGAATTTAAACTCAGGTAATGTAATTCAAAATGTTAAATAAAATTGTGGACTTAAAATAATCTGACTCACCGCGGCAAGCTGCAGATGATTTAAGGCTTCACAGATAGTTCATATACACTGATAAAAGATTTTAAAGTTGAAGAGATTTTAAATTGATGGTCCTACAACGCAAGCAACTGGACGAGCAAGCAACGCACTCATCAGCTCCGCGAGAGGCGACTATTTGTTACGAGCGCGGTGGCTGCAGGCTGACTGAGGCCGGTGTGGGGGGTGCTTGACGCACGGGCCCACTATTCGCGCAACAGCTTCAAGCTTCCAGCTTCGCCCACGTCGCTTTGAAGGTACAGCGATAAATATTCCTCTGAAGTATATATTTATAATCCACCTATTAGATAACTAGCATCATCTCGCGGTTTCATCTGCGTAACTCCGATCCCATCAATCGTAGCGCCGTGGTTCATAACCTACGGCCTTCCTCGATAAATAGACTACTCAAAACAAAAAGATCTTTTTCAATTTGAGCTAGCACGTTCAAACAAACAAATAAAGAAACTCTTCGTGTTTATATTATGAGTGTATAGTAGGGAAAATACATTGGAACCAGGAACCATGAACCGGCAGGGGGTGTCGGACTCGGCACGGGGGGGCCCTACCGACTAAAAACCAGTGTGTGCCTTCGGCCGCTATATTGGAGTGCCCCGGATCTATCAGCAACAGGACACTCCAGCGACTGGCCGGTCTCAAATAATGGACCTGTCTTCGACTCTGTTACAGCGGCTCCGACGACGTCGTAGCTTAGTGGGGTCTGGTGGCCAATCTAGAACCCCGGCTACGGAGATGGTCTGTAGGAAAAGGCGCTGTAAATATCGCCTTCCGCGCCTCCCACTCGACGCCTACAGAGTGGGTCCGCACCCACAGCTCATCAAAACTCAGTACAAAAACAAAAATATACTGTGGAAATTTTACTACAATACGTGAATAACTAACTCTTATAGAGTCAAAGCAGTATTAAAGTGATTTTTTTTAAAAATGTCAATTAGGAGGTATTGGCACTACGCCGTCGATATAAGGGATGGCTTCTATCAATTGTAATTGATTTGTTGGTCTAATGCTGATGCCTAGTAGGCATATTTCACTGAATGCATTAAGTACTTTTAACGACCAGATTTTATAATAAATATCATCGATCTGTTTCCGTGCTAAGTATATTTCCGTTTTCATCGTACCTATGACACAAGTCTTAGCTATACTAAGAACAGAGTTGTACCAATTTGTTGTGTTATTATTAATATAAGGAGTAGCGGGTAGTGCCGACTTGGGAAAATACGATCGATGTTACTGCTGCGTTGCACGTGATTTTTTTTCCTTGCCATTGTGGTAGTAGTGTGATCGATTATCATCTTACTTTTGACACAGAATTGCTCCTACATCTATATTTGGTTACAACAAATCGCAAGAAGAAACAGAACAAGTCAAACCAGAAAATTTACTTTCGTAGAACTTGTCAGGGCGTGAGCACGGAATAAATGTACCGTACCCGCCAACAACATCATGGAAAGGAAAACCGGCCAAGAGCGACTCGGCCTAGCCGGCCGGGGCGCGCGAGGGTCCCATAGTATCACGCCGAAAGATTAGCATATCGCTTAGACTACCGTATTGATTTTATTCAAACCAATTTTCGTTTGAACTTTTTATAAAATTCTATAATCCCATTTTCCTCTCGGTTGTTCAAACGTTAACAGGAAGGGAGACTGAGTTAATGCCGATTGTGTAAAGAAGGGTTGCGACCGTGTCGCATTCAAAGGAAAGTCAAGGCATGTGTGCTGCATAACACCTGAGAGTGTTTGTTTATACGCCCAAGCCAATGAACTCATAAAAACCGCACAAAATGTGTAATCATCACTCCACGCCGACACAGTTGTGAGCAAGAGGCAGTAGAGGCGCCAGACCAATCCAGCCACAGTGCAGTTGACCTTAACACCTCAAGCCTACAGAAATATGTAAGGATAATGAGGTTTATTTTAAAGTTCTATACTGCCCTTCTTCGGGTGTCCGTCGTAGCGCTCGCTTGCCTACCACTATAATGTAAATGCTCTTTATTGATTTTCGCCGCCGGTATTTATTTCCGGCGTTGTTTCTTATATGGCGTATGCCCTCGCTCCCCCCACCGCCATAACAAAATTACACTAAAGGCCTTTACATTGAAAGACTGGCTGTTCCGACACAGGGGTGTTATGATTAATTGTATATTAAAAAGGGAATCGAGAACGAAGTTTGACAGTTCGATAAGATAGTAGACAGCACTAAGGTAGGCTGGCTGGACACTAGTGCAATCACACAATTGCTCCACTTCCTCGGGTCAATAGGAGTGCGTGAATGGAATTCCAGAATGCAAAAAGTTGTAGAATCTGTTTAATGTATTTTTTGTGGGTCTAGTTTTTTTTACATTCTAGGAGAGAAAACGTTCTATCGGAGCCCTCTTCAGACTGTCGGCTCCCACAGACATCCACGTCATGCACATGTGTTGCCATCGTTCCTTGTTCTCCCTCCCATGCACCACACGGAAACCGAAACATTTGTTGGGGCGAGCCACAACAAAGGTGACTATTAACGGCAGTATCATGTGAGCGGGAGGTACCTCTCCCTCGTCCGACCCATCTCATTACTACGGAAATGCTGAGCATGAAAAATAAATGCATTGTCGCATATACTTTTTTTGTAACACAGGTCGCATCGGAGATACGGGTCTCGCGACGCGCGTAGTTCACATGAGCACATTTGTATATATGACCCGGGACTGTAGGTCAAGCAGTCAAATATTTACTGTGAAATGTTGCGATTGCTCGTTTGCCACTTCCGTTTATGTTAACTGTGAGCAGTGTTCTAACAATCCAATATTCAATAATTCATATAAAGGGTGGGGCCTTGCCTACACACGCTGAGGGCGAATAAAAGTACTCAATGTGGCGACTTGAAATTTCCATTTGACGTTGAGCTTTTGTCTCTATGTACAATGTTTAAAAATCATAAAAGTAATTTAAGAAAATGTATACAGACGGACAGACAGATACGATTTTAGGAACCCGAATATTATCATTAGATTTAGAAAAAATGATATTGCAACAACCAACAAATAGTAGCCAAGAAAACAAGTTGCTGGTCGCCAGTTGACGACAGGCCCCGGTGTACCGGTGCCGGGGCTATTATTTCAACTGGTAGTAGCCACACATCATTTCTTCTTAAAGTTTTTTATTAGCTTAAAAATTATTTTGAAATAAAGGAAGCATGTTTCAGTTTACACTTTACCATGTTGGGCCATGAATAAAATGTATAACAAATAGTTGTGGTTAGAATAGATTCTAATAGACTAATAGAAACCCATCACCGTGATTGTAAATGTGTAGGACACACCGAACCAACATGGCTTCAAATGATTTGAAAATTGGTACGTATACGTTGTATGATATGATACTCTGTGTAGCAGGTAACACAATTCCACTCACCCCGTCGTTTCTCTTATTGCCGTTCAGCAGCCTCTTCAGCCTCGACATGTAGGAGTTGGGATGATGCTTCGAGTATATCTTCTTGTAGCGCCTCTGCTCTGGCTTCGAGAGGCCGATCTGTGCAAGATCTTCGACAGCCACATACCTCAGTTGTGACAATTTGCCTACTTTAAGTGTGTCCCTGTAACAACAGAGAAAATGATAACGGCGTCAAGTTCAAGCTATGCTGTCGCCACCGACCCAGAGGTTCCAACTTTTCCTTTGCTCTCTTATGCTACAAAAGTATGCAAGTGATGATTGACTGTTTCGTGGTCTAGTGGTAAGCATATTCAACCACAGTCATGAGAGGTCCTGGGTTCGAGTCCCGGAACAGGCCAAAGTGTTATTGAGATTTTTCAATTTCATAACAGTCCGGAGTCAGGAAGTTGGCGGTGGTTTGGTAGACGTCCATACCTTGGAGAGCACGTTCAGCCTGCGCCCGAATTTTTCGGTCGTGCCTGATTACCGCACCATCGGAATAGCAGAATGGCGGTACCCGGTCTATTCATTTGTCCTTGCGCACACGCTTGTGCACTATAATGTGTATGTGCAGTAGGCTTAGTCTCAATAGAGATGGCCGCCGTGGCCGAAATTCGGCTTCGACAACATTATTATTATATAGGTTGTTGATGACATGGTCAGCCATTTTTTGTGTTTCTCCCAAGCACTGGCATGAATTTTGTTCCAATGCCGAGTGCCCTGGCATGCAATGAGTGAAAAGCGTTGACGCGCTTCGTAACATACCGATGTAGCTGTAGCCTGCAGTTACCACTAGGTAATTTGATTGCCCCGTGCAATATGTTGTGACTATTGTTAGTATTACATTTGCAGTTGTTTCTGTGAACACCATTTTAATTTCTTAAGTTATCAAAGTCGAAATTAAATTCAAATTGTAGCTTGATCCTTTTGTACGTCATCTTGGAAAATCCTTATTATCCGATTGCGTCAGAAGGACGGTAATTTTTTCCGAGGGTTTGTCGGTATGTATAAAGATTTCTATATTCCTTCCGTAAGCCTAAACGGCTTGACGGATTCTCACGTATACCCCACACGTGTTGCATTCGTCTTGATAACGTAAGTGCTAAGAGCGACATAAAGAACGAAATGGCAGATTTTGGACGCCAAATCGTGTAGTAGGCACATTTTTTTTCTTCAGTTTTAAATGATGAATTATTTTATTACTATACTTGCGAAGAAACCTTGTAGCAGGCAGCTTGCGCAGTTACAAAAAATTTGTATTGTACTTCCATTGTCATATGACATACGTACTGTGTGGGGAAACGCTGTTGACAGAAACACTATTTAAGTGCAGCAGAAGCGAGCCGTTCGTCTCAAACACATCACTTAGAGATAGCCAGACTGTTTATTCTCAGTACATTTTAGATAACCTATAAGAACATTTATGAATTTAACATTATAAGAGATAATCATAATAGAAATCCTAATATGTCCAAAAAATTTAAATTTCAAATAAGTTGTCAAGAAACTTTTTGTGTGGTAAAGGAATTATAAGGTAATGGAGTTAACGACAGAAACGATAAAATACGATTTGGGGGTAAGACGCTATTTCGATGAAAATTTTTGTTCATTATTTGTTGTTTAAGGTATGTAAATGTAATTGTATGTTTATAGATATCGAATTGACCGATCAACGATGACAAACCCGTTTAGATTATTTCGATGGTTCTTGTTATGACTTTGCTAGAGAACCGGTAGTAGATTTATTTTCTGACAATCAAGAATATTTTTTTATAATTCTTTTTGGTTGTCAGAAAATAAATTCTGAGTAATAACATTTTTTTTTTAATCTAAGGAAAGTTCATTGAATTTCATTTCATTCCTAAAACCAAATATTCATGTACGAAGAATAATATTTTGGCTCGATTACTTTTATCGTTTGACAAAAAAAATACAAATTTATAAATATAATTAGTGTTTGTTTTAAAACACAGTAACTTCTAATGATGATTCTTTTGAAAAATTGTCGTTGGTATGGAGTAATGTTAAAGATCACATTTATTAAATAATATAATAAAATAAAATTACACCTTACAATGGCCCAACAAAGTCAAAAACGCAAAAATGTTACATTTTGATGACCTGTTTTTTACAGGAGGAAATCATCTACGCCGCACCGGCACAGCCTGGACGAGACGCCGACCCTGTGCGGGGACTCTGAACTCGCTATTGGAGAATCCTATTCCACTAAAACCCTACGGAAACCTTCAGCCGTCTTGGAAAGATGAGTTGACCCCGGATCTATTAGCAATAGGATTACCTGGATACAAGCTGGCTCCGCACTTATAGAACCCAAACTAACATACAGCCACAGGGATTCGACCGGCTCGTTCCTCTGACGACTACCGCCAGCGTTGGTTAGCGACGGAATGTTGACGGTTATATTAGACACAACAAAATTGCTAGCTGCCAAGTGTGGACTAATGACGCTGACGTCACTAACTAAATGATATCTGTTATAGTGCAGTAAAGATCACCAAGTAGCTTCATTCGGCGAATAGGAATCCAAGGTATTGCGCTGAAAGTCGCAAGGGTAGTTTGCTGCCAATTAACCTCCTGCGCAACTACATTTTAAGAATCCACATTTCAATTTCCCTTTTAGATATTGGCGTCGTGTAATGATACTCAATTATAGGGAAAAACGAATGTACATATAATTCTGTACACCTATTCATAGTAGCTTTTCAAGAAGGAACTTAACAATACACGAGGGGCTTTCTATGTATTCTCGGTATCGGCTTGATAAAACTCTATTTTTAACTTTCAACACTGTCCCCTAGAAACTAAATACATTAGTGACGCCATGACATTAACTTATCAATTCCTCAAAACAAAACAAAAAGCTTTTTTCTTGGTCTGAAAAAATATCCTTTACTGCCGCCTTCAGGTCTTCATCGTCGTCAAATCGTTTGCCACGGATAATCTGATTTAACTTTGAAAACAAATAATAGTAACCACACGGTGCCAAGTCAGGACCATATATGGTAGGTGGGTGGTTGTTCTCTTCAAAGACACTCGCGAATAGTTCCCTCTGCGTGCTTCACTAGGGAGCTGGTGTGATGATATGTCATTGTTTTTTCTATAGTCTCATAAAGCCCTTTGACAACTACCGGCGCGTTACCTACGGCTACCATAGGCGTTAGCATTGTTCGTCATGCATACGCGTTCTTTTTATCCTCTGTTTTGATGTGTAGACTATGGACAACATTTATAGACCGAAGTGCAAACGCGACAACTCCAGGTCAGGCTTAGGGCTTGAACCGGTTTCTCTTTGGATATTCGCAAGGGATTCTAAAACCCTATAATGAATAAGGACACTTATTTATTTACGATTTACTCATATCAAAAGAAAAGGGAAAGATTTGTCGATACGACGGTGTACCAAGTGGATGTCATCACAAATGTGGACTAACTAAGACTGAGTTTTGGCGAAAAGTTGCACGAGTAACGGCGCGTCAACTGACGGCCGCTGATGTAGCCATTTTATAAAATCCTGTTAGACAGGTACATTATAAAACATCCACCCAATAGTATAGGCGCCAGCGCAGACAAGCGGAATGGCAGCGTAGCGGACAATGTACTGACGGGTTCCAATGTGAATTAAAGCTTGTACGGATGTACATCGAAAATTCGTCTTCCACTATCATGTTTTTTCATTATATATCTAGGCTAGGTGCGGTGACCCTAAATTTAATTCTTTAGTATTTTAAACATTTTAAAGTCCTTCATAATCGTTATGATTTCCAACGTTAATCAAGTTGAAATTTACATCCATGCTTGACCTGTTCTTTTACCAAAATTAAGAAACTATGCTATTGCTTCTCCAGTGCTGAGTGATAGAGAAGAGAGGGTTTAATCTGTATGGACGTTAGAGACTTTTTGAGAATAATAAATTTGTTATCACTTGAGAACACATTTACTCAATATGAATATTGTTTATAAAGATTTTTCTACTAAATTAATATTTCTAAAAAAACAAATAGACCACTGTGAAATATCTCCTAAAATATGCATCTCACATCTATGTCTATTATTGTAAGTAGGTAAGTACTATTGTTGGTATAATAAATTTAAATATGTTTCATTTGAAATGTAACAGGTATTTGCAATGTAGTTCACGCAATACTGTTGGTGGATTCCGTGAGTTGCCCCATCCCATCAGATTGTTGGTAAGAATTGTCATGTTAGTCCGTAAATTTGTCACGTCACTATAGTTTTTTTTTATAGTATTGGGGGCAAACGCGCAATCAGAGCCTTTTTATGAGTACCGACCCCCATGAAGATCCACATAATGACTGTGCGTTGCCCTCCACCTTCCCGTCCCCCTCCCCCAATAGGCCAGTTTCCAATAGTATTAAATAAAAATGATATACGTAACAGATTCATATAAAGATACAATCGACACATGCAGTTTCAAACCTAAGGGGATCCTTTTTTTTCTTTTTATTGTATAAATATTTTTTATATTTTATGTTAATAGCGAGGGTACAGGCAATGCCGGCCGTTTGGTCAAGCTCTTGAGACGTGTGCCATACTAATATTGAAGTCATATTTGTTCAAAATAATTAATACTTGCTCTATCGGTACAACTAACTAGTTGTTTGAGCTAAACATATTGCTATATGTGTGTGTACTTCGTTGTAAGCAAACTGTTGAGTAAAATATTTCGTTCATTGTAATAGCGTAAAGACATGCCCCGTAAGGTGTGGTATGAATTGATTGACCACAACAACGAATTAAATTATATGCTGAACACTGCAGCCGTGGTATCCGGGTTTTGGTGAGATCCCACAATGTATATAAAGTCTTCCTTCTTCCTTCTTCTATCTTAGCATAGTACTTAGTCAAGCAAAAATATTTAGATTTAAGTTCCGTAATCGCCAGAGCTAGTTAAATAGTAGTAATGATTACATATATTAAATGTTTCACTTTCATATGATTGTGTATTTGTTTAGTTGCCCTCAACAACAGCCTGTAAACAGGATGACAAAATTTCATTGACTCATCTCATTTTCATCCCTGCGTAGAACATGTTATAAAGCCACATGAACTTTTGGACATAGGCAACAGCCCATGGACCAAGAATTCAGATGAAATTATACTCTTAGGTGTGCCTATAAAATATGTATAAAGTTTGGCAGTCCTCGTTATAAAAGTGAAACATAAGTCATATATTAATAAAAATATTTTGTTACTAGTATTGCTTGCAAATATATTTGATATTGCACAATATATAAATAGCTGAATGGGTAAAAGAAAATT
>JAFELO010001082.1:225936-307273 GCA_017140195.1 Eumaeus atala | reverse complement strand
TCTATATTATTTGCTCTGGACCACTGATCTCGTGTTTCCAACTCCTGATTAATACTGTCAATATCAGCTTGCAGATTAAGGATATCCCGGGCAACCTTTTCCACCTTTATGACTCTGGATTCTAGGTTAACAATTTTTTCCGATAGTGTATCAAGGAGATAATGCATTATGTCTTGAGAATCTTTTAATCCATTTAGCTCCTCTCGTATGCACTTCACATCTTCTATCAACAGCGCCAGAGGTTTAAGTTGCAATGCGATATTATTTAATTGCTCCTGAATTTTTTTGTGTGAACTGAGGCGACGCTGATGCAGCGGAAGGGGACAGGCATGATTTACATCTCAGACATCGCCAGGTGTTCCTTCGGACCATCCGAATGTTTTCCTCCACAGCCAGCACATGTGAACATTTTGCACTAAAGTTGAGGAACACCGACTATTTCAAACAGAACGACCGTGCACTCGCTTTAAACGTTTCAAGCACAATGATATCAAAGAGAACTATGTAAAATTTTAGGTGAAGTTTAATTTTTGGTTTAGCTTTATATATTTGGAATCAGAATCGAGCACTGAATACGCTCTGTGATCTTGTACAGTGTCTTACAAAATACCTTGTAGCTACGCCTGTATCTCTAGCTCATAGGGAACTTTCCGTGTACATCCAACTCGCATTTGGCTGGTTATTTTGTAGCTAGTGAGAGCTTCGGACGCCCTGACTTTACATAAAGAAAGAAGAATCACATCCCTTATGTTATCAGTTATGAATTTCGCTGCTGTTTTATATAAGAGATATTTCGATAACCCCATTCGCCATAAACCAACAGTGCTATGGTTAATAATTTATAATATTTCTTACTACATGTGTTTAGCATACATATTTTCATTCAGGGAGGAAAAAGAGGAGTTGTCTACGTCACTATTAAGATTCAAAGAGGAGCAAAACGAAACGCATCTGTACTTAACCCGTGTGGAGGAGATGAGAGGAGCGGCCGAGCGGATGGTAGCGGCCCTGAAGGACGCCCTCCGGGAAGAACGTGGCGAGAGGAACAAAGTCGAGGCCCGCTTTGAGTCGCTAACCAAGGTGAGTGATATAATTGGACTCAGGGCCCTGTTTTTGTACCCCTATTATAGGGGAGGTTAGGTTAGGAGTAGCAGGAAGAGACAGATGGGGATCTCACCCCTTTACACTGTCCCGAACTTGCCGGAGTTGTTCTGTGGTGCGAGACGACCCGTCAGTGGAGGTCCCCACAGGGGACCGACTAGCCGTCGAGGTGCCTTGATAAACAGTTCCTGAGCTCCTCACCAAAGGTGACGCTGATGGCACTCGCGGTGGTTCTAGTGGGTACTCGGCCCTGACCGGTACAGCGAGCCCCACACGACACCGGACTTCTGCAGCTGCTGAGGTCGCGTAAATGCGGTTCGCCGCGGCACTAGTGAAAAAAGAAAAAAAAAAAGGTGAGCGATATAGGATATGAACATCTATCACCCAATATGGTGTTACAGTTCACAATCATGGCAACTTTAAAAAAATCGTGTCAAAATCCGTCCAATTGTAGAGTGTGAGTCTGTTTAAGAATTTATAGATACAACAGTTTCAACAAACACAAAGGCCATTTTTAGCTATCGCGCGGGAGCAGTCCACATCGTAAGAGTCGGTGTTATGATAATACTTAATTAATTATTATAACTCTCACATCGGGACGCTTCGTTCCCATATACTTGAGGGAGGAGTTAATCCCCCTTTTGACTACAAACTCCTGTTTCGCAGGATACTGTTGAATTGTCAAGTAGCCATTCCATGCTTAACTCTTCTACCATATAAATAAATAAAATAAAAATAAATTCTTTTTTGTGTAATCAAACATTTAGGTTTGTTTGCCAGTTAAGTTCCTTATACGCTAATCGGTACTTCAATGCCTACCTGTAAAACCGGTCTTTATTCTGTTATTTTACATGAACAAACCTTTATGACGTTACAGTAATCGCGATCACGTCAGCATCCAAATAAGGAAGGCCGTGCCAAAATACGACAATTGATGTACGAGTAGGATCTACAGCTCCTCGAACAGACACACATACTCATAAGCACACACCTTGAACGCATAACACCTTTGGTATGCCGGCGGTTAGAATGTGGCAATTTCAATGGGCAACTGCTGAGTTTTTTTCCACTGAAAAGTATAAAATCTTTATAAAGCTGGGTTTAAATTTAGAATAGACAGACAATAGATACTATTTAGATGTCATAAACTTTTATTCAAATTGAAATTGAACTTTTATTTAACATGCTTAAAAAAATAAAATTATGTCAGAGACAAAAATAAAATATCATTAGAGGTCCGCAGCAAAATCTAAATCGGCAAATTCTAAACCCCGATGTGGTGAATCCCCAAAGAAGAACCCAAAAAAGTTGTACCCATGCGCAATTGCGAGGGGCTAGGACACGTGGCATTTTTCCGAACTACCAGGCTGTTGTTACACCACTGGGAGCAAAACCAACGTTGTTTTCCTCCCCCCTTAGAAGTAACTTCTTAAATCTATATTTTACAGGAGCTACGGACACTAGAAATGCACTCCGCACAAACCATAGAAGATTTAAGGATGTCGCTCCATAGTAAGATCGAGGAGTTAAACGTCCTCAAAGAGTCAACCTCGAACGTGGCGACCGCCAACCCTAGCGCGCTGAACGTTGCCGACTATGACGTCATACAGAACGATAAGATCCAATGTCTCACGCAGAGCCTCATACAGAAACAAGGAAAAATTGATGCGCTGCTGGCCGACAATAACATACTAAGAATACAGCTGGGGAAAATGGAGGCATGTGTATTGTGTACCCGTATTATTTATGATTCATGGTCATATATGTTATAGGTTTCTTTACCAGGGGGACAAACAAGTAATCGGGGCTTTTTGATGACTACCGAAGCTCATAGACATGTACACCATCGTCATTCAGATGCCTTGCCCTCCTTTCCTCCTCCCCCCCCCATGGACTCACAAACCGCACGAAACGCGATGTATCCTGTGAGAACTTTCGGGGAGGTACCTCTATCTCTCCGGTCGTGAAACGAGCCATTTGATGACTATAGTCGCCCATTATATCCACAAGCCGTACTCCCCGTATCGGCCCCAAAAATAATTTCTTTTGCATTTGTGTTATGTTAGTTCCATCTATCCAATGCACATGATTGTTTAAATACACTACATTTTCAACACAAACATTTTATAATTTCAGTCGAAATATAAAGCGGAGGCGGCGGTCATGAAAAGTTCTCATAGCGTGGTGAATTTCCAAGATAGTGACGTGCGGCGCACGCGCTCGCAAAGTGCGTCCCCGCTGGCGGCGTTGTCAGGGAAGATCGGCGTCATGATCAGAAGGAATCCGATCTTTCGGACATTCGTCATGTGTTATGTGGTGAGATACAATATTTCCTTGTCCGGCCGTGACGGTCTTATTTATACATGATATTATAAGTAAGCGAACAACGGGAGCCGTCTGGTTACTACCTATGCCAATGTAATCCGCAAAATGTTGCCATCCTTATGATTACAGCTGTCACTTGGCGTCTTAACTATTTCCAATGTGTGCGGGACCATCGAAGCACTGGTTAGCTGTTGATTGGGCCGGCACGACCGGGAGGTTACCTCTCGCTCACATAATACCGCCGCAAAGTGACATCTTCAGTGTCACGTTTTGTGCGGTTTGTGAGTAGACGGTGACCAATTTTAAGGAGGGCAGCGCATGGGCATAGTAATTATGTGGATGTTCATGGGCGTAGGCAGTGATAAAAAAGGCTCTGATTTCTCGTTTGCTACCCTTTTCTATAAAAAAAAAAGAAAAATAACATTTATTTATTTACGTCTCTGTGGTACATAACAGCTGGGCTTCACCTGGCTGCCCTCTCTTTTCTCAGCTTGTTTAAATCATTGCAATTGTTTAAGGTCTTCTGCTTTGATTGGGAAGGGATATTGGAATCACTTCCTACATCTATTCGTTTCTGATTAAATTCGTTGTGGGAGCCAAGACATTTTTTAGCTTTTGCCACAGGCACCCTGCGATCATACCAAAGGACCAAAAGTGGTTCCCGCTGTCGATCCTGGTGACACAGGAGTAGCAGCGGTGGGAACGAGTGGTGGGCCAAGACCGTTTAAAAAAATAAAAAGGAATTAAAAGAGCAGTCAATTGGCCGGGGTTCGTGTTAGCGAGATGTACACCCCTTGTCGTGCTGGCCCGACTGGGCTGCAAAACAACAATGATACTACTCCTACAGTTCATATTGTAACGCCATATTTGATATTCGCTGAAGTGTGAATACGAAAGTGAAAACTGCTTTCGCGTGTCGCTAGTGTTATAAGTTGCAATGTCTTTGCAGATCGGACTGCACTTGTGGGTAATGGCGGTGCTGTTCACGAGCACGCCGCAGGACCACGTGCCGAAGTCCAGCAGGTTGTAACAAGTCCAGCAGGTTGTAACAAGTCCAGCAGGTTGTAACAAGTCCAGCAGGTTGTAACAGGTCATCCCACTCAGACATACTCCGTGGAGTGAGAGCTACAGGAGAGCATACGTGGGCGCCACATTTGGTTAATACCTATTTTCGTTTTTTTTCTTGTGTCTCTCTACACTTCCATAACTTTGTGATCTTTAGAATAAGAGAGGAGAAATTGTATGTACATATCGACTTATTGCTCAAACACTATGGAAATTATAAACCTGTCGTTCTAGTTTCATGATTGTATATAAATTAGTAAGAGGTAGTACTGCGCTGCATTGCAGCGGAATTGGGCCGCCACGACTGGGGAGGTACCCCTTGCTCACTTGATACCGCCGTAAAGTGACATCTACGGTGTCGCGTTTCGTGGGGTTTGTGAATAGCCGTTGGCCCATTGGAGGGGGAGAGAGAGAAAAAGATGGTGACGCACTGGCATCGTAATCATGCTGATCTTCATGACCGTCGGTAGTCGTAGAAGGGCACCAATTGCTCGTTTGTCCCCCTATACTATAAAGAAAAGCTAGATTTCCGTAATTTGTCAAACCGACCCATTCCATTGGGCGGAGACCTATATAACGAAAGACACTCCCAGAAGTCGCTCGACAATACAGGTTTCATAACAAATTTCACTAGTTCAGTCTTTTTAATTGATTCTCAGATTCTATTTCACATTTTCAAAAAAAAAAAAATTGTACTATCGAAGATAGTATTTTAATTGCAAAAAAAAAAACATTATTTTTGCACTTGAAAACTTGCACCTTTCTTTTGCTCTCTGAACCATTAACCTAGCTTGCAAGTGCAAGGCAGGTTTATGGACCGTTTTCAAGTGAAAATGGTAGCCAAAGAGTAGAAAAGAAAGGCTTGACAAAATCCAGATCTATCCCGTTTTGAAATATAGACCCCAGTGAAATAAATATTTGCCGACTTGTACAGTTTAAAACGATATAGAAGAATGTATAGATCCAATAAATTATGTTGTTTAAAATTGATGATTGTCGATAGCCTAAGTCGTAATAGGTTTCTGCGCTCTACTGTGGCAGAAAAATTACGTACGTTAAAATCTATTTTTACTAAACGAAAGATATAATAAACGATAATTTATCGCGAACAACAATTTAAAATCAAAATAATAATTTATTTTAACAAGTGCCCTAAATCTGGTAAATTAAATTTAAAATAATGTAATTACTATGATTGTTACTAACAACGTTTAAATAATTGTAAATATCAAACTGGGAACCTACAATGACATGACTGGTCGGCTTTTTCTTGTCTGACTGTTCGATTGCCATCAGAGTCAGCAAGAGCCCAATACTTCAGTATAAATAAACCTCAATGGAATATCATAAATTCAGAAGGCGTAGCCAAATCAAGATTCACAATACCGACAAAAAAGCTACATTGTAACATGTCTCGTGGGTCCTAAGTTGTTGATTAGTCGACTATTGACTCTACACGATGTGGAAAAGCCTTCAAATGACTAGACAATTTTAAGCAGGAGACCTTCTTGTCCCCAGCTCTTATCTTTTAAGCTATATCAAACCGCCTTAACATTATGACTATAATATTAAGATAATACCTGTAACTTTTTGTGATCGTACTAAGGACCCTGTGTTGCAATATTTATGTAATGTGATAATTTTCTAATAAATGTGATGTCCTACGATTGACTCAGGCGCTATAAATATATACTATGTTTATACGAATATCTTTCGTATCTAATGACACTCATTCTGGGCGTGTAAATAATTTTGTCGTACTCATAGACGTTCATTCCGTGCGTATACTCATGTTTTTCGTACTTGTACGTGCGCAGTCCTTGCGTATACGTATATTTTTCGTACATATATGCAATAATTCTATACGTATACGCATATTTGCCACATGTTTCAATACGTTAGGACGTTTATCATTATAAGCTATACGAGTTTGTCTTGACGAATTGGCACATTACTGCTATTAAAATATACTAAAATTCTAAAGTGATTTAAAAACCATATAGTTCTGGTTACAAGTAAAATATCAAATGTTTCACGTTTTATGTTATTATATTGATTTTTGTTATTAAAATATTTATTTATAACGTGTTTTTATTTATACAACAATGTTAATATGTATATGTGATAGTAATGTGTTGGGCAGCATTCCGGAAGCTTCGTGGCGACGTGAGAATGGGACGAAGCTTTCGGAATTATGCCGCAGAGCTGGAAGACGAAAGTCCAACCCATGAGTTCTCCCCGAGATCACCTACAGGGCCGAAACATGGCCTCTTAATTTAGCCTGGTCCGCAAGTTTGCGGTAGCTCAACGGGCTATTGAGCGCGCTATGTTGGGTGATTCTCTGTCCGACAGAATTCGTAACGAAGTCATGAGGCAGAGAAGTAAAGTATCTGATATCACGCGACGAATAGGCTCGTGAAGTGGCAATGGGCTGGTCACACACTCAGAAGAACAGATGGCAGATGGGCCAGGTAGGTTCTGGATTGGAGGCCGCGTTTAGGAAAACGATGTGTTGGTCGACCGTCCACCAGGTGGGAAGACGATCTCTCTGTAGTAACTGATCCGGGAGGGCTGCGTTGGCGTTCATTGAGAGAGGCCTATGTCCAGCCGTGGACCGATAAGGGCTGATGATGATGATGCATTCATCATCCGTCCTAACCGGATCTCGACTACGTCTTCCAGTTCTGTAGAAACTGACTATCTGTACAGGCAATAAAGTGAACAAGTGTGTGCGCAGAGAAAAGTGCTGACTCTTTTCCGTTCCTTGTTTCGTTCCTATTCCGATGGGAATGAAGATGCTTACCAATAGTTTACGAGGCAGTCTAAATACTAATAACGCATAGGCGTAATCGTATGTCTCACCTCTGGCAGCGCACGCACCTAAGTAAACGCTTCAGTCAGCGCTCGTAACTCGTTGCGCTAACCACCTACCCAGAGACGACGCAAGCGTAACTTGACTTTGGAATTTACCAAGGATTGTATTTGTACATTTCTATGAATTATGGTTAGCAAAAGTTTGTGGGTTAATACAATCATAAACTTTGTGGTAATTTTGCAAAAATATCCAATTACAGCATACATTTTAACGGTAAAAATGAAGTGAAGTTTTTTATTACGATTTGATTGGTTGGGGTAAATTGCTAATGATTCATAAAACAGATACGTAGGTCATAGAAAGGAAAAAGGTGGAAGAAAGGAGTGTAGCGCGTTGTTACAGTTGTGCGGTTATCTGAGGTACTGGTTGTCAACAGTATAAACGGCTACCTGCGAGCCTTTAGCTTGAGCCGTTTATATATTTGACAACCTGTAAAGATAGAAAGTGTTTTTAAACAAATTAAATAAGTGTTTCAAGTATGATAATCAAGATAGAGAAGGCAAGCCAGCCCTAAACGCAGTCGTCTAAGACGAAAGAGATAAGTGTAGTTCATACTGTCTTTCATTTTTCATTCTTTTCTCCCTTCGCAATGCGCAATTTAACATACTCGATTACCCAAGATGGCGACTAGCAGTCATATAACTAGGGCATCTCGTCTCTATCTGAATTATATCTATGGTTTTTAGCCTGGCATAAATTTGTCAAAAGTGTGCGGCTTTGCGAATAGTCGACTTATCATAACATTTGTAATCAAACCACGACATAAATTCGAGGAATAAAACGAAATAAAAACTGACTTCAGAAACTGGACTAATAAGTTCATAAACTTCCTACATTATGTTAATAAGCCATTACAAAAAAGAAACATTTCATATGCAGAGGTAAAAGTCTGGCGGGTACAATTTGAAGCTTATATTTTAATAATATTCCAACGATTTTTTGTTTGTTTGTTTATTACATTTACGACACTCATATGTTTTGACGGTACATGGAAATCAGTGTTCAGAAGTTAGAACACTGTCCTATGGAAGCAGTTTCTTGCGGACCTGTGGCGAGTCCTCTGGTGGGGAATATCAGTCTCTGAATCTCGACAGTTGAATATAATAGACAGGTACTTGCTCTACAGTAGTGACGATAGATACACCTTTATGAGTATCAAACTGCATGAAATCTTGTCAAAATGATGAGACGATTTCATACACTTTTACCGTTTGGAAGTCGATCTCAGGATTGGTGACTGAAGAACGCAGCAATTTGAAGAATGTCTCAAAAGTTACTGAAGAAGGGTGTATCCCACAACGTTACAACCTCCACATTTATTAATGATAATAATTCATGTTTTCGTTCGTCAGCCAATCTCTATGTCGAACGCCATGCACGGTCGTTCGGAACACACCTCCTACCCGTACTTTTAACTTATGCCTCCTTCTTATGCCGAAAGTTCGAACTATGGTCTCTGAGCAGTTGGTGAAAAACATGGATCAAAGTTCTAACTTTCGGTGTAGGAAGATAGAAAGTAGTAAATGAAACGTACTACACCTCATTCCGTAGTACTTTCCTCCCTCGTGTGGTAAATACTATTTTTGGGAAAGGTTTAAATGCGTAATATGTTCACCCAGACGAAGCCGTGGTTAACGTCTAGGTGCGTATGTTTGTTCTGGCACGGCGTTTATCTTCGATCAACCGGTTCGCAGGTCTTCAATAACATCTGTCTACGTACAATATTATTGTATTTATACACCGCAGCGGTCAGTTGAGATCTGCTCATCCATTACGCGGGACGTGTCGATGTACAATAAATTATAAAATAAAAGCGATGATACAGTAGATAGCTTTGATAATATAAAGAATAGTTGGTAATAACTATTTAATGATCCGGTCGAAACTCGCCACTTGACCTTCATAATTGTTTCTAGTTTTCCTTGTTTGTGCGAAGATGAGATTGATTCTTGTGGTTTTTTTAGGTAAGTTATTTCATGGCATACATTTTTGTTTGAAATTGCTTGTTTTTTTTAATGATATTGTTAGTTGGAATAGTTATTATTAAGTGTACCACGTATATAATTAAACGCCCGGTCTACGAAATGGCGATAAGATTTTGTAGACATTATATCTGTTAGTTTGTTGTCAATCAAGTTTTTGGTAAGTTTTAAATTGATTCTCCGTTTCTGAATGAAGCATAAAGTATTTTAATCAGTCTTATGGAATTTTAATATTATGGTCAAATAGGTAAACTTTTTTTTTGACAACTAAAACGTACTCTTGGCGGAGAATCTGCTTTTCTTCTTTGGTTTCGAGATTTTTAAACAATCTCCAACATGGCCACTCAATAGTTAACACTCATAAATTATTAACAATAATACTTAACACGGATACATTTTTTAAATCAACCGGTATCAAAATTGAATAAACCTGTTTTGAGAGTTGAATGCAGTGGATAAACTGCTATATTTACATAGAAGAAAAGCTAAGGCGTTTAATATAATTCATTCTGAATTAGTACACTTCCAAAGCTGTATTCTCACTTGTTTGACTGTCAGTGTGTTTATGAAGATACATATAGGTACAGGTGGACCTGCTTTTTTAACATATTTGCGGCTTCGGTTATTTTGTGACAGTATCTATACGTCCTCGTCCTAAGAATCGGGGATTGAGGGACACCGCGGGCCCTCCAGCTATGATAACTATAGGCAAGTTGATTTCGGGATCGAATAGTGTAGTAGTGTCCGGTGAACACTCATAGTGTAGTAGTGCCCGGTGAACACTCATAGTGTAGTAGAGCCCGGTGAACACTCATAGTGTAGTAGTGCCCGGTGAACACTCATAGTGTAGTAGTGCCCGGTGAACACTCATAGTGTAGTAGAGCCCGGTGAACACTCATAGCCACCAATTTGTAGCCGGCGGACCATTCGGGAGGGGGCGGGGAAGGAGGGAAACACATCGGCATAATTATGTGGATGTTCATGGGCGTCGATACTAGTAAAAAAGGGGTCACATTCCTCACCTGCCCCATATTCTATGTAAAAAATAACCTATCCGATAAAGTTCTATTGAGTTTTTCTTCGCTTTCACAGTTAATATATAATAGAATATATAACAATTATATATTTTATTATATTTTTACACATTTATTTAAAATTTATTTTGATGTCTTTTACCCTGAGAATTGATACCAAACAAGCCTCGGTTTAGTATCAATTGCGCGAAAACCGATAAAAAAAAATAATTCACAAAAAAAAAAACCTCTTGATTTCGAATAAGTGGACGACGCAAACTTATCAATAAAAGTAATAATTATACCTAACCGTTAGGGAAATCCTATGTTAATGAACGAGTCTGTAATATTACGTTTGTTTAGAAATTGGGTTTGCATCTGAAAGGAACATATGTTTTAAATTTAAGGAATATCTGTCCAGTACGCATATTTGTACTTCCCTAATTTTAAATATGAGTTGCGTTTTGATTGCTATGTTAGTATTTGCTGACAATGTCGAAGGCAGAAGCTGTATAAATACATTTACGCAGAGAAAGTGATAAGGTACCAACATTCTTCCGCGCGTAAAAGCTTATATTGATAGAGTTGACTTTATTGTTGGACCTCGATCTTCGGCGAGAGCTGGTGCCCCTAGAGCTGCGAGGAGCAAAGTATAATTAATTTAACAAGGAGCAAAATCATATCCTAGTAAGAGGTAGTACCATGCTGCTTTGTAGCGGAACTGGGCCGGCACGACTGGGGAGGTACCTCTCGCTCGTCGTAACGCGACATCTACGGTGTCGCGTTTCGTACGGTTTGTGAGTAGCCGGTGGCCCATCGGGGGGAGGTGAAAAGGAGGGCAACGCATCGGCATAGTTACGCTGGTGTTCATGGGATGTCGTAGGAGGATTCCGGTTAGTCGTTTGTCCTCTTATATTATAAAAAAAAAAAAAAATTATCGATTCATTTCATTATTACATTACATAAGTGTTGCAACCAATTTTTATGTTTTCTTTTTTTAAATTCTGTTCTACTCGACCTCAAGGCGTAATATCTTTACATTTCTACAATTACTCCACCTTGCATTCCCTTGTATTCGCTCAAAAGATCTCGTACTCTTGTGTTCCCTTATATAGCTGCCGACTTGAAATTCGACCAGAACCAGAAATTCTACTTTATTGGCCCACAGCGAAACTCGGCTGTAAGTAAGTTAAAATCGTCCGACTGTCTGGAGTCTAGGACATTGTATAAATATAACGTTTTAACAACAAAGCATCCACACATAGAAGACGAGAGAATTGATGCGATCACAATCCAGACAGATTCGTAGTTCCACGTCCTCGTCATTAGTCACAACCAGACCAGTGACCTTAACGCGAAGTCGCGGATAACAGTTAGCGGTTTATTGTAGTCACACCGATGCTTTATTAACTGCTCCTCTCAAGCCTATAACCTTTATCAATCACAAATATACCGCATTTATAAGTTCATTGAAACCCATGACGCACTGGGTTTTCCAGCTGTACCGGAATGCCGCTGGACGTTAGTTTCAAGCCGGGCTAAATTATATGTAAGCTAAATAAATGGGTATGGCGAGCTAGTTCTCCATATATTTCATCATCATTATCACGTGTGTTTTTGATACTTACTGATTTAGTCTAGCATAAACTCATATCATGGATGATGATGGGTAGGCATTATTGAATCCCCACCATGGTTTAAGCTTTATCGTGGCGGTGGGATTCAGTGATCGGGGTTGTCCTCTGGTGCGGGACAGCCCCTCTGTGGGGGTGGTATTAGGGGACTGACATGTCGCTGAGGTGCCAGGATGACTTGTAGTTCCGGGCCATCTCACTAATGGCGGCACTGATGCCTCTCGCGGTGGTGGTGGCACTATATTGTGCCGCAAGCTCCACACACACTGCTGGACTCAACCCAGGGTCGGCGGTGGCGCGTAAATAAAATGCATTTCGCCAAGCCTGCAAAAAAAGTATATATTGATGAGTGCCAAATTTTTAAAACATCTTTGTTATGGAGCCTAAAGGGTCCTGGATATTCATGAGTCCAACCCGACGACAACGCTGCTGGTTTATGGTGGAGGATCTCTAAACAGGACTTTACTTATTTCACACACCATCACAATCAAAAACTTCAGGAGGCGCTCAACATTTGCTCCTATATTCTACACCGAGACTGGAAGATGCTGGGTAGTAAGAGGCAGTGATTGTCAGAGGACCCCAGAGACTGCGGTTCAATTCCCCTGTAATGTATCATGGTTCGACCTCTTATTTTTGAACTCAACATGATGATAATACTAATCGAAAGGATTACGCATTTGGGGCAAACAATGTAAAATAATGTTACGACCTAATTGAAGTGTTCAATGGTCTTGAGATGTTTGCCTGAACATGCAAAAATGGAGGAAAATCCTCTTAAGTAACTGGTGCAGGACTAGAGATAATTTGATTCTTAGCTTTATTATTTTCAGGTGTTATAATATAGATAATTTGCTTGAAATTTTGTGTTAAAAATGTGGTCAAAAAACGTGAACCGTAATTGAGGTATTTATAGTGGAAAAAGTTTTTGGCTATTCGAAAGATAAGCGTATGCCATTTAACATAAGCATACCCCATTTAACTTAATATATATTTAACGTATAACATTTAACATGAGCACACCCTATTTAACATAAGCATATCCCATTTCAAATTAGACGTAAGCAAGCCTCTTTCCGTTCATAACCTAAATCAATTGTACGGAATGTCTTTGACAAAAATCAATATTAATATTCTAAATGTCTATACTAATATTATATAGAATAAACATTTCATTGTTTGTTTGCATTAAATAGGCTCTGAAATTAGAAGACTAAAATTAAAAAATAATTACGATTAGACTTCTAGATTATCTGTGACGATCATTGACTATATAACTTTTAGATTTTAATTAGACTGCTAGTCTGTAGATCGTTTGAGGTTAAGATTTAATAAATAATCACCTTTAGATAATCCGTCTGCTAATTCGCTTCCACGTATATGACAATATTATGATTCTCTATCGATGTTGCTTAATTTGTCAGTGCTAACCGCAAAGCTTCATAAATACATTTACCTCGGGAAACCAGTCACACACGTTTTTACGTACGTAAACGGATGCCGTAATAAATAATGTATTGAGGGGGAAAACCAACTTATTAATACATCCGATGACAGGTAACGATAATGAAGTATTGTTACAATATATATAACATATGCTGCCAAAACCAATATCCACATGGAATTGGTGTGACTACTGGTGTTATATATGGGAGGTTGAAGTTAGTTTTTTAAAGAAACACAACTCATTCCCACCGCTGCTATTCCTACTCCTGTCCAGCCAGGATATGATCTCAGGGAGCCTGAGGGATAGGCTAAACCAGTCTTGGAACCCGTAACGAAAGCGATCAGTAGTAAATGAGAGGAGTATGATGAAAATGCAATTTCTCTCCCTTATCAAAGCGGGAGACAGCACAACATTGCAATGACTTATACAAGCCAAGAAAAAGAAAGGTCAACCAGTATTTTTCGTCTATTTACTCGAATGTTATTCATTATTGTGACTATTTAACGGATTTTATCGCGTTTCTTACGATTCACTTGGTGGAATGGGACAGAATCTCCGTATTGAGTGAATGTATCAAAACCCTTTAGCTATCCTGGAATAAAAATAAAAATATAGACAGAAATATAATTATTCCTATTTTCATTCCCCAAGTAAATCTTGAGAAACGTGATAAAATCCGTTAAATAGTCATATAAAAAGGGCAACCAGGGTAAGCCGAGCTGATATGGACCGCGGAGATGTAGATAAATCTTTATATTTGCTTTGTCATTATTAGGGGTATTACTATGATTGACCTGTGTTTTTTTTTGATGCTACTAATTCATGACGAAATCTGAAGTCCACTTTGGGAAATATTGGGTTGTTAGTTGGGTCAATCAGATAACCCCGCCTTTAGAGGCGAGGTTACCCCAAACTCTGACGAAGGTGATCTGGTTTACCCCAAGACCAGAAGGTGATGTATTAAGTGGTGGTACCTACCGTGCCACATTTCAACCCGCCATTACGGTCTTTCGCTCACATAACACCACAGAGACAGCTAAGCTGTCGTGTATTGAGCAATTTGTGAGTTTCCTCATTCAAAGGCAACTCATCCGCTTAACTGTGATTATAACAGAGACCACGTTGATATACATCAAGAGACTTGTGTACGTTTGCACAATAATACTGTGAAAAAGACGAAGTGGGATGTCACTAGGGACCTAAAACACACTCAACTGCTAATATACATCAAGAGACTTGTGTACGTTTGCACAATAATACTGTGAAAAAGACGAAGTGGGATGTCACTAGGGACCTAAAACACACACTCAACTGCTAATATACATCAAGAGACTTATGTACGTCTGCACAATAATACTGTGAAAAAGACGAAGTGGGATGTCTCTAGGGACCTAAAACACACACTCAACTGCTAACATCATGTTTGAGCCAATCACTCTGACATATTTGAAGCTGTCATTCTGTCTTAAACAAATTATCTTATTTCGAAAATCCCAGTCCATGAGCAAGGGCAAATTAATACATTTACGTCAAGAGACGATTGAATTTTTGCTTCTGTGCCTGAGCCGCTCTCGAATGGCTGAGGGAATCCTCGGTTCCCTTGGTCATAATATAATAGTTAAATTACCTATTTTTATAAACATTCTCACGTCACTCCGATATTCGGAAGGATGTATGGTTTGTACCCTTTACGACTCCAAACAAAGTCTAGTCGCTCGACTGTATTGGGCTTCTCTTCACTTCCACAGCACAAGTTCAGGTTCCAAGTATGCAGCGTGCATAGTGCAGTCTTCAAGGTACTAAGCCTAAAATATTTCCATAACCCGTTATGGTAACATTGCTGTTGATATGTCCGTGTCTATAACAGTATGAAAGGTCGGGATACTTAAATAAAACCGCGATAAAATCCGTAAGACCAGTCACAGCCTTTTTACGACTACCAACACCCATGAACATCCACATAAATACTATGATAATGCGTTGCCCTCCTTTCCCCCTCTCCCCGCTCTCTCCAATGGGCTATTCATAAACCGCACGAAATGTGACACTGAAGATAACACTTTACGGCGGCATTATGTAAGCGAGACATTAACATTATGTACAGGAGGATGTATTGTCTCTCTTCCCATCTGCGGAAAAAAGGGGGGTCCCCCTGTCGTCTCCTAAACAGAGTTCTTCGCTAGTCCGGTGGACTGCAGGGGCGGGTGCAATAGCGTCGCCAAACAGTAGTAGGTCCTTCGAAAAAAAATCGCCACGTCCTTCAGGCTATACCATACACTGGAAAAACATATCCCTCTAATTAATAAGCGGCTGGTCCTCAAGTATCGCCTAGAATTTAAAATAAGACTCAAATTACTGCAGAATGTAAGAGTATTTAAGCGATTTGGGAAATATCCAATTCTGTATCAAAAAGAATAAAGAAATCTGAGCATATAATAAGCGCCTTTCTTGATTAGTAGTTATTAAATTGTTACTTCTTCCTGCTTTCGGGAGAAAACTGTTTATTCACTCCTGTGTATGCAATGCTTAACATTGGTTCGAAAATTGTATATTGAACGCTTTGATTAGTATGTTAGGAATTATAAACCAACTTGTAATAGGTTCATATACGCTTTTTCATAATCTATGAATGAATAATCGGCCAAGAGCCGTTCGCGCTCTTCTACGATGGATTCCGTAGCAGAAAACCAAAAAAAAAAATAACATATCTCTGAAACGACAAAATCGATTTTGTTGAAGCCAATTTTCGTTTGATATTTTTATTGCATGCGACGTCAATGTAATCTTCCGAATAGACGGAGTCTGCCAGCGAGACGTCGTCGTCGCTTTCACATCATAATAGATTTATTTGAGAGCCGTTACCACAAGCTAACATAGAAACTACTAGGCTTTTTTTCCAAAAATATTTTTTTCGCCGCCTTTTCTTAGGCCTAGAGTTAAAACTGGCGGCAATTTTTTAAACCTCCATTAATAGATTACCTATGAAAAAGTATAAAGAATATAATATTTTAATTTCAGTTCCCATATCAATATGCTTCGGGAACACAATAACTGTGGAACAGTTGCAGTCAGTCTTCGGTGCTAGTGCCACGCAGCAGGTAGTCACTGCTGCTCTGCCAGCCATACCCCTAAAGCCTCTGAACAGTACATATGACGTGGAGTACCTCGACCACCTTGACTTGTACAGTCCATCTCCAGCCGAATATGATCAGTTCGACTGGATTCTGACCAAGGTAAGTAAGTCTTTACGTATGCTATGTAAATGAGCAGGGAATTGAGCTCAGGCCCTGCTGGGCCTTACAATGGTGAAAACTTCACCAATGCTCCACAAACGATCAGGGGAGCGAATAGGGCCCTACAAAGGTGGCTTTACAAAGATGGAAGCAACTTCGTGAGTGGCCCATTGGGAGGGGAGGATGATGATGGGAGGGCATCAGCATAACAATCATGTGATTTTCCATGGGCGTCGGTAGGCATCAAAAGGTTTTTTGCCCAATTTTTCTATAAAAAAGACACTATGACACTACCTTTTACTTGGGTCACGGTAGTCATAATGATAGAGACGTGCGATCAAACGAAAATACAGACATTCAAACTAAAATCACATGTGTCACATCTGTGTATGTATAGAGTACAAGAGATAAAAATGTGCTCTTTCACCTTGATATAGCTTATCAAAATCGTTATTTGCATACATCAATATAGGTTTTATTCATATAAACAGCTAATATAGATTATACAACGAATTTATAAGGAGGTAAAACTTTTGTTTGGTTACCTCTTCACTGCTGAATGATAGTCATACAACGTAGCTTGCTTCAATTTCATTCAATGCTTCGTAAATATTTCTCATCATTCAATGCTTCATGAATATTCCTAGATTGTGATATTGATCAGTTGATTTCATTTAAGTATAGTGATTTTTATAAATTTAACATCGCAAGATTTCATCTTAATAGTTTAAATTAAATGTAGATTATAATAAAACTACTTTAACGGATTTTATCGCAGTTTTTAATTTATTTTGTGTCAATCGGAACAATGTTTTTTTTGGAAAAAAATATGCTTCTAAATAAACCCAAATAGCAACGGCAGCTACCAAACATTACTGACCACTCGTTTCTCTCCCTATCTATACCCATTAATAGTTAATAACCAAATAACGTTATAGAGTATGTTTGTTTTGTTGTTGGATTTCAGGAATTCTTTCAATGTTAGATAGCCCATTTATCGAGAAGGACTATAGGCTATAGCCTGTACATGACGCTATGTTACTAAGTGGAAATACTGTGGCTGTACTGCATAATGGTATATAATATAAAAATATTATTACAGTTACGCGAGTGAAACCGCGGGACACTTTTAGCATTAACTTACATTTTAAAACTGATATCGTTTTCCATTATAACCCAGCCATTCTTTCGACCTTTCTAAATTTAATAATACATTGGTTCCAGAATATAGCATCAGGATCAGACATGAACTTCTTAATATCGCCTATTGGACTCAAGCTTGCGCTGGCCATCCTCGCGGAGGCTGCGTCAGGCAAGACGCGGGACGAACTAGTAGCTGTATTGGGCTTCGAGAATGACACAAACATGGTCAGACAGAAGTTTTCAAGGATATTGGAATCCCTACAGGTAAGGTATCAATTGAGTGAATTTGGGGAGTTGACGGCAGAAACACCTTTCAGTGTATAATACTGTAAATGTTCTGCAAAGATTATTATTGTTAGTAGTAGACTAACGTGTTCCACTGCTGGGTAAATGCCTCCCTACTCTCTTTCCACGCTTCTCTGTCTTAAATATTTGTGTTTATAATTTATTCGCTTTCGCAATAACGACAATGAAGTTAGGTTTAAAAGAAAGGGATGATGTAAGAATGACAAGGGGTATGCTTCATTGGTTCGGGCATGTAGAAAGAATGGCAGACGGAAATGGACGGAACGGAATGGGAATGGACTGAATGGCAAAACAGATGTACAAAGCGAATGTGGAAGGAACGGTACCTACACCGGGAAAGACCAAGACCAGATTGATCGGGTAATTTCCGAAGGTGGTGTCGAAATTCTTCACGACCGGTGTGTTTCTGTCTTTTTTACAGTACAGGAGGACCAACGAGAAATCGGACCCTTTCTGCGACTACCGACGCCCATGAACATCAGCATAATTACGATGCCGATGTGTTGCCCTCCTTTTCACCTCCCCCTCCAAAGGGTCACCGGCTACTCACAAACCGCACGAGACGCGACACCGTAGAGCGACACCGATCCACGGTGTCGTGTCTCGTGCGGTTACGGCGGTGTCCCTTGACGGCGGTGTCTAGTGAGCGAGAGGTAGCTTCCCGGTCGTGCCGGCCAAAATGTTAGAATCACAAGAGACTAATGAATGTGCAGGAAGCAAAACAAATATTGAGGGATTACATTTGGCACTATGTTCTCTCAGCCTACCTCAATAGGAAAATGGCGTGTATAATTTCCATATTCCAAAATTCCTCTTGGATAACATTTTTGTTTTTTAAATCGTTAAAAATTATGATGTGATATATGTAGTGTGGGACGGCTTCCCCGGACTGGCGGCTTGGTTAAGGTGCCGGGGAGCCACTGGATGTAAGTCGCTCGTGACCATGACCTATGGCGCTCTATGGGGGAGGCATGTGTCAAGCAGTGGACCGGCTGATGACGATGTAGATATGATAACAGATACCATTTTTTTCCAGGCGTTATCTTCTCAATACATTTTGGAATTGGGCAGTAGGATCTATATCGGCGCTGGAGTGGAGCCTCGCCAGCGATTCGCCGCCATTGCTCAAGAATATTACAAGACTGAGATCGTCAATATGGACTTCAGCAGCCCCCTTGTAGCTTCGACCGCCATCAACAACTGGATTTCCAACATTACTCACGGGAGAATACCGAATTTAGTTAACAGTGGTACGTGATTTCTCCACATAAGCGACCATAGCACATCCAGGCGTGGGAAATCTTTGCGTTGGTCGGCTCTTAGGGTCGGTTTTTTAATAGTATAGAGGGGAAAAAGAATAATCGGAGCTTATAGGTAGTCGAGGAATAGAAATTCTACGACTACCGATGCCCATGAACATCGGCACAATTACTATGCCGACGCGTTGCCCTCCTTTTCATATTCGCCCCGATGGGCCACCGGCGACACACAAACTGCACTAAACGCGACACCATAGATGTCACTTTAAAGCGGTATCAGGTGAGCGAGTGGTACCTCCCCAGTTGTGCTGGCCCAAATCCGCTGCAATGCACCATGGCCTCACCACCTCTTACATTGGGGACTTGTGCTATTCGGGGTGATAAAACCCCTTAGCCTCTCCTTGGATCCTAGCCACTGGATTTATACATAGGGTCCTCGTTTTACTAAATGCGCGATACGATCGCGTGATAGAGCTTAAGCTGCCTCATCACGCGCCTATGAGTACGATTAACCTGTTTAGTTGTGATTCCGGATGATCCCATCGCATATTATTATTAAAATAATAACTTTATTCGTAATAAATACGCCGCACATATAGATAATATAGCTAGGAGCTAGTGGCGTCTACTAGGGTCGTAACTTTACTCGGAGGGTCGAGGGGCTAAGGAAAAACGTCAGGGCTTATCAAAGTTCACTATGAAATCGTCCCGCGCGCGCATTCTTACTAACGAAGTCTTACCAATTTTAGGAAGAGATAGTGCCATGCATAATGCATACTCCAATGTCACGGAATTGGGCCGGCACTACCGGTGACGTGCCTGTCGCTCACATAATACCGTGTGAAGTGACATTTTCAGTGTCGCGTTTCGTGAGGGGAGTAGGGCAACGCATCGGCATGGTAATTATTTGGATATTCATAGGCGTCGGTAGTAATAAAAAAGTTCCGAGTGCTCGTTTGCCCCCTATTCTATTTAGTTTCAATGCTGCTTTTTGCAGAAATCAGGGCGTACTAATAAATATATAAATAACTTAAAAATGTAGTCTTTTAATTAATTATAACACTAATCATTTTATTTGCCAAAGCTGACAGAATTCTTTAAGCTGGAAAAGTCTTGCACTATTGACACGTTTTACGTGTTTTTTAGCAATCGTGTCTGTAGATCATCGATTCCTTCCTTTTTTTCAGACGATGTAGAAAATGTGGTAGCTCTCGTCCTGAACGCGATCTACTTCAAGGGCACTTGGAGGCATCAGTTCCTGCCGAATGAGACCAGACAAGACAACTTCCATGTAACGGCGAGAGACAAGAAGCCTGCAGCTTTCATGAACGTGAAATCCAAATTTTACTATTCAGACTCGGCGAAGTTGAATGCGAACATATTGAGGATGCCATACTTGGTAAGGGATATTTTGTCGTAATAATAAAGGGCCAATCGAACAATCGATCTCTTGTGGTAACTAATGCCATTATCACCATCATTAGCAGCCCTTATCAATCCACTACTGGATATAGGCATCTTTCAATAAACGCTAGAACGACCGATCTTCTGCTACTCGTACCCATCCCGGACTGGTTACTGCAGAGCCCTCGTCCACTCACCTGGTGAATGGTTGGCCAACGCTTCGTGTTCCTGAACGCGGCCACCACTCTAGAACCTTCCTAGTCCATCAGCCATCTTTTCTCCTGAATGTATGACCAGAGCATTGTCACTTCAACAAACTTATTCCTCGCGTGATATCAGATGCTGTAGTTATTTGCCGTATGATTTCGTTACGAACTCTATCGGTCAATGAAACATCCAGCATAGCATGCTCGAGAGCATCGTTACGGCAAACTTGCGAACTTGTCTGCTAGAGTAGTAGACTGGTGGCCACGAATGGGCCTGGCAAGTCATCATGGGAAGAAACCAATGTGGGTTGAAAACAAGGAAGAGTTGTATTTGCTTGAATATGGGTGCATAAATAGATGGGTTATTTAGTAGGTACAAACGCCAACATATTCTGCATTCCGAGGGTAACTAAGGCACCGACGGGCAAAAACATCGTATCATCATCATCATGAGGGCCTTATGTGGATACTAGATGTGATGTGTATTCAAGGGTTGTGCGATTTTTTTTCTGCTGATGTAAGTGGGCATCGGTATTCACCAATCGACACCCACATACATCAGCACAACTACGCCGAATGCAGCGAGCAGATTAACACAACTGTGCAGAATGCAGCAAGCAGATTGGTTTCTGTCCCACCTCTCTTTCGAAGTGTCACTAGAAACCTAACCTTGCGAGACGTGCAATGTCTATCATTTTTATGGCGGTAGCATGTGAGCGAGAGGTGCCTGGACGTGTCCGCCCAATTCCGCGGCAAAGCAGCTGGGCAATAATTTTTAATCAAGCCTTAGTAGCTTCACATACCAAGGTCTTACCATTATATTCTATATTTCAGGGTAAAAAATACGCCATGTATCTTGTGGTGCCGCACACCATAACTGGGTTATCCCGGATCTTCACGGACCTGAGCGCCATCCGCGCAGAGCTGTCCTACCTCCAGGAAACCATTGTGGATGTCACCTTGCCGAAGTTCCACTTCGAATATACTTCTCTATTGGACAATGTATTGAAACAGGTGAGTTGGACATTTCAACGAAAAGTTGATCGCCGCCACGTGAACAGTTGTACGGGCATCCATAATTTTTTTTATAGGATAGGGAAGCAAACAAGCGATCGGAGCCTTTTTACGACTATCATCGCCCATGAACATCCACATAACTACTATGCCGATGCGTTGCTCTCCTTTCCCCCAATTCGCCACCGCCTACTCAGAAACCTCACCTCCCTGGTCGTACCGGCCCAATGCCGTTGCATATGCATGGCAGTACCTCCTACTGTACAGCATGGCACCACCTCTTCACTCTCTTCCATGTGTTCCATTAGCAGCGCTCCGCGGTTCCACACGCACATCCCTAGTAATATTTGAAAGAATCTTTGAAATCGGACGAGTAGTTCACGAGATTTGCGCATTCAAAGAAACAAACAAACTCTTCAGCTTTATATTAATTATTAGTATAAATAGATTTCAACGCTTCCTTAACCAACGGGCCCAAATGTTCCCAATGTGGATGACAATTTTAATTTATTTCTAGCTCAAACGTTACAGATGAGTATAGGTACATAAATGTTCCATTTCAAAGTTTTTTTAACACGTTTTCTCTCTACCTGTCGCATAAAGAGGCCCTAAGCGTTTTGTGTGCAAAATTTCTGGCTCAGACGTAATTATTTGTATTTTTGTTTAATGATGATAATTTGATGACGATTGGAATTGCATACACTTTTGTATTTCAAGTACAGCAAGTGGTTTATCTCACCGTTTTCCTCTTGCCCACACAGCTCATACGTCAGTGCACTTTGGGTATTTCCGATGTTGTGATGAAGGAATCTACATAAGTACTTACATTATATTACTTTACAAATTACACATAATTGGCAAAATATCACTCTAGGTTATGAATTAATAAACTAATATTTCTTAACTGCGAATATGATCCATGTCTTATTACTATGTTAGTAATACAAAACAACCATTGGTGGTCATGGCCCATTGGAGGGGAGCAGGAAAGGAGGTCAACACATCTGCACACCAACTATAAAGCGAGCTTCAGAATACGCTACTATATCAAAGAAGAACCTAATGCTAGACTATAGAATAGTAGTCGTCCTAGCTGAATTGCGGCCACGGCGGCTATCTTTATAGAGTATATATTACACAACACGGTACTCTATATCTCCATCTCAACAGAGCAGGGCACACTATAGTGCACAAGTACACTCCCTGTTCCCGCATTCTCCCATTACGATGGGACGGCACTCCGGCCCGACCTGAGAGAAATCATGCGCAGGACCGACGCTAATATAAAAATATTATTACTATTACGCGATTGAAACCGCGGGGCGCTGTTAGTGTTACATAAAAAATACTGCTATCGTTTTCAATTCCTGGGCATGTCTTAGAACATTTCTAAATTTCATAATACATCGGTTCCAGCATATAGGCACCATGGTGAGATAAAAACTTCTCAGTATCGCCTATGAGACTGAAGCTGACGCTACAGTGTGAACGTTGTCGGGTCCATTGCAGCCTCCAGTGCGCGATATTGTTGTGCTATGAGCTATATGCAATATCACATAATGATTATTGCGTAACCTGAGAATAGCGTCGTGTGGATGTCTATGGACGTCGGTAGCCTGCAAAAGCTTTTTCTTCATTTTTTTTTCGAAGGGACCTACCACTTTTGGCGACGCTACTGTCTTCGCCCATATATTTCATTGGACCAGCGAAGACTTTTAAGTCTTCTAGTTCAGGGGGATGATAGGGGGACAGACCCTCTTCTTTTCACGTAGCTGGGAAGAGGTGTACCGGGTTGATTATGGGCGCAATTTTTGCGTAATTATTTTTATTATTTTTGGGGTCAAAAGGGTGATGCGGTGTCTTCAAAAGAGTCGCATTGATCGTTTGCCCCCTAAACTGTAAATAAGAGTAGCAAAAGGTAGTGCCTCCATGTATTGCAGCCGAAGTGTACCGCTGTAAAATGCTGTCGCGTTTAGCGGAATGTGTGAGTAGCCGGTGGCCCATATACGGAAGGGGAAAGGAGGGCCATGCATGTGCATGATTTAATAATACGAATGTCTATGGGCGTCGGTATTTGTGAAATGTCTCCGATAACTTGTTTATTATTTAACCCCTAAATACGATTTTTTTGTAGATTACGGGGGCAAACGAGAATCGGAGTTTTTTTGTGACTACCGACGCCCAGGAATATCCACATAATTACTATGCCGTTGCGTAGCCCTCCCCTGCCCGCAATGAGCCACCGGCTACCCACAAACGAAATGCGACACTGAAGATTTTACTTTACGGTGGTATTATGTGAGCGAGATGTACCTCCCCGGTCGTACCGGCCCAATTCCGCTGCATAGGAGGATGAAGTGTCATGCATGACACTACCTCCCTCCAATGCAGCATGGCATTCCCTATACCTGTAATATAAAAAGATATCATCTACCATTATATTATACTCACATCTACAAATAAATTGCTTGAAATACTACCTGCTCCTCCTATCCGGGTCCCAAGACAGTCTTAGCCTTTCCCTCGGGCTCCCTGCGATCGTCAAAGGGTCATAGGGGATGCTGACGATCCTGGCGACACAGGAGTAGCAGCGGTGGACACGAGAGCTGAGCTAAGTCCTAAACTGTGTTTATTTTTTATATTTTCAGTTGGGCATACGAGAGGCGTTTACTGATCTCGCTTCCTTCCCCGGCGTCGCGCGAGGTCAGGCCCTCACAAAGTCCCTGAAGGTGTCCAAAGTGCTGCAAAGGTCAGGCATCGAGGTCAACGAACTCGGCAGCGTCGCCTTCTCCGCTACTGGTATGTCCTGCCATAAGTACTTCTATGGATCTGATGTTTTTTTTATAGTATAGGGGGAAACGAGAAATCGGAGCCTTTTTTAACTGCTACCGACGCCTATGAACATCCGCTTAATTATTGCGCCGATGCGTCGCCCGCCTTTACTCCACCCCTTAATGTGCCTCCGCCTATTAATATGTCACTTTACACCGGTATGTGAGTGAGAGGTACCTCCCCGGTGGGTTGCAGTCCGGTCGTCCGTCTGTTACGGTTACGTATGTGTTGGTAGAAATTTAAAATTTAAAATTCAGCTGAAAATTATTTTGTTTTCTACAATGGTGCCTTTTTGTTTTTGTATATTTACGCGAATTTTACTACATAAATTATGCCTGTAATTATAACATTTATACCAGAAATATATTTTTACACTTTTAGATTAATTTTCATTACGGGATATACAAAGGATTTAGATACATTCGTTCATTACGGAGATTCCGTCTCATTCCACAAGTAAATCCTGAGAAACGCGAAAAAATTATTTAAATAGTATAATAGTAATAGGCACCTTGTTCTTCACAGAAGTGGCACTGGAGAACAAGTTCGGCGGTGGTGTTGATGCTGTGGCCAACGTCGTCGCGAACAAACCCTTCATGTTCTTCATCCAGGATGACGTCACGCGCCAGCTGCTCTTTACCGGTAGGGTCACCGACCCCACGCTCATCGACGGACTGCACAGCCCCGCACCGCCGGCAGCTTGAGATTCTTTTAAAAAAATAATATACTATTTCTTTCATTTTATTATCTGCTTTGTTTTATTTGCCCGCGAAATTGTTCGCGTCATAGATTGAAATAAAAAACCTTGAAGGTACGTCACGTGTTCCAGTTTTCAAAACAAATTACACCTGTATGATGTCCAGGCTTATTGGCTACATAATAAAAAGTTCGATTCGAATCCGCCCCTTGGTTTCGGAGATTGGCATGTACATACTTGTACTGTTTTCTTGCCACCCTATTATTATTATTTTATTACATATATATAGATAATCGTGTTATATTGTCAGACAATGCATGCCTAAAAGTTAAATATAAGTACAGAAGCAGATTATGCTAGCCCCCTTAAGTTTGGAAATTGGCTAAAAATGACATAAATACATGTATAATTTTAAGAAATGTTTGTATAAACATTTGAATTATAGATAAAAAAATGTGTGTCTACCTATGTAAGCGCGTTACAAGTTTGGCGTAATAATTTTGAAAGCTTTTTATAATTTTTATCTTCCTCTTTATGCTACGTCTGTAGAAAACACGACACTAGCAATAGCGAACAGGCGGTTTTTACACATTGGAAGCATTATGGTATTTATTTTGGAAAAACTGAAATGTTGATATAGCTAACTTTAAGTTGTAGATTTTTCGTAACAGTGCGCGCGCGCATCGTAAGAATTTACTCGCATCATTCTTCTCTCAAGTAAACGTCAAATAGGTATAACTTCAAATATATATTATTATTTATATATTAGGTCCTTACGCAAGTGTATAGAAAACAATGGTTCATACTTTGATTAATTAAATATATTACATTAAAAAATATTCGACTTTTTGTTCCTCCCATACAAAGCGCCAGTTTCATATGTAAGTACCTAATATAAATATATTTTACTAAAAGTACTTAAATAATGTGATAGTTTAAGTTTTCCATTTTGTAAAATGTGTGACGGAAACAGAAGAAGAAAACGAATGAATGACGGTCATCGAAGCACAAATAAATACATGAGTCAACAGCTGTACAAATTTGAATTTGGAATTCCTTACCAAAGAGGAGAATTTCGTGATTAAAGTGGCCAGTACAAAAAACGCCAAATTCATATATAAGAGCCTAATAATAAGAGAACTTATAATGACATGACCCCGTTACTAAGCCGCGTATAACACCCTCCATCGTATGTTGCTATTAAAAATGTAACAGACGCTTACGCGTCTTACGTGTTTACACACATGAGATATCCAGTGTCATCGGTGGAGCGTCTCAATACCGTCCATATAAAAGATTTGCAACTGTCTAATTATGCACTTCGTAAAACCAACGTAAACACATGCGCGTAAGGTTCACATTTCAAGGACATAGGTTCCACTTTTGCACATTTTTAAATAGTAATCTGCATTGCAAAGTCTTAAAATCATACACGTTAGGTTGACATTGCAAATATATATGTACAATCGCTGTGTGTGTCATAATGTATTTACATCATTATTCATCATTATTCTAAACATATAGTGTTAAAATTTTATATAGTACTCTCATCCAATTGCATCCAAAATTTCAAATGAGTCGGTAACGGAGAAGTGAATCAAATAAAATTTTTAATTTATTATATTTAGATTTAAATATAATATCAAAGAAACACATTGAATATATTGTACGAGGTAGTGCCATGCTACACCTCATGCTAAAAGTACATTATTCAAAAATTTGGACCAGATGTATCGCCTCCCATCCGCCGACTTCTAAAGTAAGGTATACCTTTAACTGTCCTCAGAATGGGAAAAATCTAGAAATAATTTGTATGGCAAAATATAATAGGGGGCAAACGTGCAAACAGAGTATTTTACCACAACCGACGCCCATGAATATCCACGTGGCACCGGCTACTCATAAACCGCACCAAACGCAACATAAAGATGTCACTTTACGGCGGTATTATGTGAGCGAGAGGTAACTCCGAGATCGTACCTGCGCAATTCCGCTGCAATGCATCACGGCACTACCTCTTGCAAAACGTTACGTTCGTCGGGTAAGCTGATAATCTATAAAAACAACCTGACTAATAGAAATACACCCACGTCGGTTGTCGGACAGTCACTTTTCACCGCATGTAACTATTCGATTTAAGACACATTCGCTGCAATGCCGTTTCGGTACTGCTCTGTTATGGCCTATTGTAGGGTAGGTTGTGAGGAGGGCAACGCATTTACATGACAATAAGGGGGATATCTATGGGTACTGGTAGACGCTCCGATCGTTTGTTAGCTATGAAAAAAATGTTTCAATTTTTTTTTGTCTTTCGCCTTGTTGTACGTTTGTAGAAAAAAACGACACTAACAACAGGTCAAAGGTATTAAGTACACTGAACGTTTTGTTCAGAAACACTTCAGTATCGTAAGTCTTCACGCAGCCACACGTAAATGTCCTTACTTCTACTTTGTTGGTAACATTTTTTGAAAAAATAAACGTTGACGATAGCTATAATATAAAGATAAATTAGCGTTTAATACGCGTAATAATGAAACGGAAAGAATTAAGTAATTATATTTGATTCATAGAAATATAGAACATTGGGGATTATTATAAAGACTTTTACCTGGAAAGATATGGTTTCCAGGTATAATTAATAATTTTATCATAGCGTTTATAATAGCTATGTACACAAACAGAGATATCGTTTGAATATATTTCTCACGTAAAATATATTTAAAACATGGTTATTCAAGTCCAATCGCTGGCCACGTTTCTTCTCCATTGGGAGTTCCCTCTTACCTTGAATTACTCATAATAGTTTTCGCCGCTTTCCCATTGCGGATCATCGTTACAACGTTATACGTTCCTTCACAAAAGCTACAAGATTAATATCAGGGTTTATGAAATCGAGGCTTCAAGGGGCTGCATAATAGCTCTGCGCTTAGGGGCTCCACCATGGAGCAAATTCTACATACCCTACAGGGTCTATAAAAATCTATGTTACCTCCATAGTCAAGAAGACGGCAGCAAATTAACAAAATTCAAACGTAGTTATACCCCAGAATACTAAGTGAAAAAAATTAGGCGTAATCAATATGACCAGCTAAACATTTTCTACATCTCCGTGGTGCATCGCGGCTGGGCTCAACCTGGCGGCCCTCCCCTTTTCTTGGCTTTTACAAGTCATTGAAATGTTGCACTCTCTCTCGCTTTGACTGGGAGGGCAACTGGAATTACATCCTGCTCCGCCGATTTTCTTCAGATGAAATTTGGCACTGACACTGGCGGTTCTGGAAGCGATCCTGGCGAAAAAGAAAGCAAACCAAGGACCCCTGAATGGAATTTGGTGTGTTTCCATGATGACTTGGCCACTAAGTGTGGCTGTTTAAAAAATTAAAACGTCATTAACCGCGCCATGAAAAGAGCTCTGCTTGGCAAATCTCTGTCTGATTTGCAGGAAAACCGGGGTAACCGACCTAACGCAGAATACAAGCAGTCTGAAGTAGAACCGACAACCGTTAAAAGCTAGATAGCCTCCTTAGCTGGTGGACAGAAATGGTTAAGGTGGCGAGGGTGTAAGTGGCTCATAACCGTGACCTGTGAAACTTGGCCGGTGGGAGGCTTATGTGTAGCTATAGACGTCCTCTGGCTGATGCCGATCTCTAGCAGTCAATACAAGCCCCACGCTAGCTTAATCCAGAATTGGGTTGCGCATCTACCTAACCTTTGACTGTCAGACAGTGGTCAATTGCAATAAAAAAATCTGCTTAGACTCGCCTGAGTAATTAATGACGTAATTTAAGAAACTGGTTCGCTAGTGTGTTTGCAGTTGTCAGTCTGCGCGGAGGTTCGAGGTGGTGTGTTTGTGTCGTGTCGCCATGTTTTTGTTCCTCGGTGAGTATTCAGTGTCATGTTATTTGTTTTTATTGTTTTCGCATCAATGATGCAGCGTTAATTTGAAATCTTTTAAATGTGAAGAAATTGTTTGGCATGTGTTTGTTTTGGTATTAAACATATAGCGCTTTCGGGAAGCGCATAATTACGTCCAATATTTTTTTTATACTACAACTTTGTGATGATAAATAATAGAACACATTCGTGTACTGGTCTGCACCGACAGTGGAGAGCAGAGGATTGGCAGCCTTCTGCACCATTGTTCAAGCCTTGTCATGGTGGTGGGGCTCAGTAGTCTGGGTTGACTCGAGAAACCCTGGGCGAAGCAAATTGAATGTCTGAAAGTAAAATGAGTGAAAGTAATCTAAATAATTCATTTTGATTATCAACCTAGAAACTAAATTGTAATATTATTTAATTCTTTGTTTATTTCATTATTGTTGTTTTTTGTTTGGTGTCTGTATTTATGTATGTGTTAATTATTGATGGAAACTTTACTGATTTATGCATCACAAAAAAAAAATATTTGAAGCAATTTTGTACGAATACTGTTTGTAGCTTTAACAAATAAATAGAAATAAACAAAATCCGTTTCAAATCTCAAACAGAAAATTCTAACAATCGCGCGATTTATTGTTACAAACACAGGGACATACTTGAATTCTATGTATTACGAGAAGATTGCTTTATATCTTTTTCTTACTTTGCTGGTACAATATCAGTTCATCGTTCGATATAATTTTAGATGTCTCCTTTGGGAGTAGTTTGAACACTATAATGTTATAAAAACACAGAACGTTTTCACAAAGGCGGTAAAAAAACGCTAGGTCAATTATGTGGCCATGTTTGTTTGAGGAACTAAAGGCGACGTTGACGGACACAAGATTACGTTTGTAAATCGCCATTGGGCCATTTAGCTCGTGCATAAGCTGCATTAGCGCAACAGCTTACTAGTGAAGAACACCTCCCAGTTAAGCGGTGTGATGGTACATCCAGGGGCTAGCAGCGGCTGGAGGCGGAGCTCATTGGCCGGCTATTATAAAGGCCTATACTTTTTTATATTTTATATTATAAAAACGACGCCCATAACACCCGCACAATAGCTACGGAAATGCGTTGTCCTCCTTTCTCCCTCCCTCCAATGCGTCACCGATCATTACTTCACGCCGGCATCATGTGAGCGAGAGGTATCGCCCCGGTCACGCCGGCCCCATTTCGCTGCAATTGCAATGTCTCTTGCAGAGGTACCCTTTACTATCTCAAGCAGTGGACACCTTTTCTACGCATGCTTAACTTGGGTAAGCCAGAAGGTTAATGTGTGACGAGCGAGTTACGGAAACGAGGGCAACGGAAGTTTAGGGGGAGACATACGTTAGAAAGAGAGACAGTGATAGTTTTATATATTACTGTAAGGCTAAGTAAGGGCTAGAGAGGGAGAGAGGCTTGATCTCATATTTTTTCAAGTGTTATTTATAGTTTATTTGAAGTTTGTTTATTTATGTATTTATTGAAACTCCCTGACCCACTTGACCTGGGGAGTAAGCCGGTGAATGCGTGTAGAAAGCGTTACTAAAAGTGTGAACAGGCGAGACGAACGGAAGTTATGTGGCCATAAGCACATTTTTGAAGCTATAGCTACTTCTTTAGGCGCGTTACGGAAAAATCATGAGAGTAAATATGTCACGAAAAACCACACTGAAGTTAGCTATAGTCAACTTTTGTTTCCAAAGAGAGTTACCATATGCGTTATAATAAATCTTTCAATATATTAAATACTTCTAGTGTTAGTGTCGTAATTTAAAAATATATATATTTTTATTTGGTTACGCTAAAGAAGTATAACTTGTAACACGTATATATAAGTACACACACAAACACACACACACACATACACAAACACACACACTTTTTTAAATAATGACTTCACTGATGATCAGAAACCCGGACTACCAAAATGGTAGACTGAAGCGGGCCACTAAGGCTATAACTGGTTGACGCGTGCAATTAAAAAAAAAAAAAACGGTATAACTGGAAAATCCCACAATAATTATAATCGTACATCATGTTGTCGAATGATATAAACACTAATACATCTTTATAATAACACTAAGATTTTTTTAAACTCAATGCCGGAGCGGACAGATTTAAGTCAATGATATTTTTTATAGTATAGGGGCCAAAAGAGTTTTTTAAAACTGAATATGCACCTGTGCTGCAGTGGACAGGTGTAAGGTAATATTTTGTTATAGTATAGGGGGTCATGAGCACTCGTAGCCTTTAGACGACTACCGAAGCCCATAGACATCCGCATTGTTGTTGTCATGCAGATACGTCGTCCACCTGTAATACTCTCATCCAATGTGTCAACGGCTACTCACGAACCGCAGCTATCACTTTATGGGGAGTCTTTTGTATTGTAAGCGAGACATAGCTCCCCGGGTCGTGAAGGTCCAATTCGGCTGCAAGGCACTGCCTCTCACTGTAATGAAGTAATTAAGATTACGTTAGTATTGATCACTAGAAGCAGTTTATTATCTGTCCTTTTTTCTGTCTGCAATTGGCCGAGATTTTGCCCGACTGCGCGAGGAGTGTAATGTTTTTCGAGTCTTTAGATTCGACACCCGACTGTCTAATCATCATCATCAGTGCGCGAGCGCGCGTATGTGTTACTATGTATTTCCTTACTCTGGATGTAACAATGACGCGTTGGAGCCGCATAAGACGCAACACCGAAGATGTCACACACACCTCTTAACAAAATTACCAGAACGAATCTTTGGCCATTATTCGGTATTCCGCCTATTGAATATAAACCAAATATTATTAAAAAGTGAAATACTTGAATAACTTTAGTAATAAATAAGCCACAAAATTAAAGCTTTAAATCTACATGTGGTAAGTTGTGATACATAAAAATAATTTTTACAGCAATTGTTGAAAGAAAACAACAGGGATTTCCTTCGTAAATAATACACGCTTCTAAAAAAAACCTCGCACTATAGACAATTTTGCCAGGACACGTTAGATTCGGCCATTCGGCCGAGGGGGTGCGAAATATTCGTTATTCGGTTATTCGGCCAAACCATTGTATATGATAACAGCCAGATGAAAATAATGATCAAAAGTGTTCGTAAAACGTGGTCCGTAAAACGATTTATAGATATCCAGTTTCTTTATTTTAAGTATAATTAGGTCTCCCTTGCCCGAGAACTCTGTATCCCAAACCTACAATTCTGACCCTGGTATTCTACACACAGTATGAAATGAGTTTCTGAAGTAAACACTGGAGCTTAGTTGGTAACGTGATTTGTTATACCATCTGATCACCTTGCTTCTTATATAACTTGTTATTCAAGGAAAACATTTTAAACATGTCTGACGCCGTTGGAATAACATGCATGTATTTAATTATGTGTCTAACGGTCGAAATTATTACAAGGGTCATTCTAATTTTGTAAAGAAAAAAGAAAAATACACTCAGGATGGATGTTGCAATCCGTTAGTTGTTTGCTTTTATTTGAAAGATGTATAAAAACAATTATTGTAAAAGTTACAAACAGAGGTCGTTGCCTATTAGTTTCTGAGAAAAGCACCTAAATTGGAAATAAACGGCTAACAGGAATGATGCTAACCATAACAAATATGATAATATTGTAAATAGATTTTAACGACGTTATAAAGTAACGTCTATTATTTTATAAAAGTGTTGCTGCAAAATGATTATTAAAGAAAACATAGTATTGATGTCTTAAGTTTACGTGAATGTTACTTGTTACAATAAAACTATACTTTCAGGAATTTTACCGCGGTTTATGTGGTTATTTAACAGCCTAGCTAAATAACTAAATAAACTAGCCCAACATTGGGCTGTTAAATAACTAAATAAACCGCGATAAAATCCGTAAAAGTAGTTTTATTGTAATGAAAATGTAGGAAATTAAAATCAAACTGTAGGAACAAAAGATTAAAAAATTCTAAAATTTTGATCACAGAAGTGACGTCACGCTCGTTATCCTTTTCTTTTTTTTGGTGACCCTGGGTAGGGTCCAGTGGTCTGTAGGACTCGCGGCACATGATAGTGCCGAATACTCACAAAAACCACCGTGAGTGCCAACAGTGCCGCCCTTGGTGAGGTGCCCCGGATCAACAATTATCAGGGCAGCTCGACGGCTAGTCAGCCCCCTAAGGGACCAACTCCATCTCCACAGATGGGGTTGCCCAGCACTACAGGACAACCCTACCGACTTTGGGACAGTGCAATGGGGTGAGGTTGCCATCCTCGCCCCTTGCCCCGTGCGCAGAAGCGCCACCTCCTGTTGCTCTTAGGTCCCCTCTTCTTATAAGAGGGGTACCGAGAGCGCTTCCTCCTCCTGATCTTTAAGCCCCACCACCTGTTGCTCAGAAGATAAAGGACATTGAATAAAGGACATTGAATATTTTATAAAAATATATAAATAAAGATTTAAATTTGAATAGGAATTTTCTTTTGTCTGCACATTTTTTTGTAGTGGAATAGAATGACGCGTAACAATTAGTTCAGCTAGACCAGACTGTACATACGTCGCTAAACAGCTATTTAAATCTATTGATGTCTTAACTTTACGCGAATTTTACTCATTACAATAAAATTTATTTCACGGATTTCGTCGCGGCTTATTTAATTATTTAATCGTTTGTGATTATAGCCAATTGGGTATACTAATTGGCTATGTTCTCGAGCGAGCTTCAATAAAAACTTATTTTAAGCCGCCAAAGAAGGTTAGTCAGTTTTTACTGACGAATCTTCTAAGTAAAAAGGACTGATGGTACATCAGTGAAGTGAATTATCCCTTCTTCAAGATGCAAGAGCGTACAAGCTCGATTGTGACTCTGGACTCTCGTATATAGAGCAAACTAAAATTCTATAAAACTCGCGATAAATAACGTATAGCCGATATGAAACACCGACGTGTTACAAAATCTGCGGTCCGCGAGCATGCTGAGGTTGGCGCCTGCCATTACATTAGATTTCATAAAGCGCGAATTCTCACTTGGGATTCCTTCCAAGGATACTTGAGCCTATTGAAATTAAAAAAAAAAATCCAAATTTCAATAGGAGAGAAGATGGATAGGTTCTTCCCTCTGCTTGGGACCCAATGACAACCATAATGAAATCAAGACAGCAAGATATAATAATTTTAATTAAGTAAACGATTATAATTCTTCGGGTACTTGTAATAATTTGTTACATCAGGACATCTGTCATCTCAGTCCACCCGTGATCATGCTTGACGTAAGGCTTCTGAAACATCGGGCTAGTTAAATAATTAAATAAACCGCTATAAAATCACTAAAAGTAGTTTTATTGTAATATTCAAATGTATACTAATAATATGAAGCTGAAGAGTTTGTTTCTTTGAATGCGCTTACCTCAAGAACTACAAACCCCAATGGAATTATAATGTTGTGTTGTGTAGTCTATTTATCCAGGTAGGCTATAGGCCGTATACTATGACGCCGCGACTAATAGAACCGGAGTTACGCGGGTAAAACCGCGGGGCGATGCTAGTAGGCACATGTTTTACCCTGAAAACGCTAGAAGGACGACCGTCTTTGATGAAAAATTGTGTGTATCTATATATGAGAGACTTCTGTGTTCCCTTCTACAGCCTGAAGAAAGAGCAGGACATTTTTTTGGTATGAGGTCATTGACTTACAATAATACCGAGATACACAGTCAGCGTCTTAAAATCAATAAAAGATACATGTCAAAACCGATAAAAGATAGGCACATGTCAAAACCGTTGAAAGATGGGCACATGTCACTTTGTAAAAATGACATAAAATTATGCGCATAAGGTGGTTGACTTTGCAAAATAACATGATTAATTGTGCACTTCTTTAACATAGAATCTGCCCTCAATAAACGATATAAAATCATGCGCGTAAAGTCGAATTTGTAAAAATTATATAGCAAAATGCCGATCCACTAATTACCACAATATTTAACAGAACACGTCAACGTATATGGGTACGGTTGCTTAACGTGCAAAAAAAAATCGCTGTAATTAAGTTCAAGCCATGGATTCAACGATTGAAACTGCCTCATGCATTTTACTTTTTAATTCTATTACCGGTAGGCAATATGTTACAAGTCCTAACCTCCATCCGAAACTCTGCCTCAGATTCGATCATCATTATTATTTATTACAAATCGGGCGCCAAGAGATGAGGAATTTGTCTTACATCTAGGCCATAAGACTTGTGATGTCTTTCTAAAAATCTTTCCACGCTTGTTACAAAAATATATATTGTTTGCTGCATATATCTTATTTTATCAATCTGGGCTATAAACATTAAACATGATTATAAAATAAATATAAATTATTTTAATGAGCGTTGTGTCCTTATTTTATTCATATTGTATTTAAATGGGCGTTTTTAGAGTTCTGTACCCCAAGGGTAAAAAAATCGGAACTCTATTACTAACACTTTGCTGTCTGTCACCAAGCTGTCTCATGAATTGTGTTAGCTAGACAGTTGAAATTTTCACTGATGATGTATTTCTGTACCCGTTATTACAACAAATATTAAAATTGAAATAAAAAATAGCATACATTAATTATATGACTTATATATTCCCTTCAAAAATGAATATTTCAATTTAAATAAATTAAATTATATTAAACTTAATAGGGGCCTCCATATAACAAACACTTTTTTGAATTATTTTCTGCATTTTCATCATAACGACAGGTAGAAACTACCACTAGATTGTATCAAGTCAGCTGCAATACAAAGTGGCATTATCTCTCACAAAATTATAGATATATGGAAAGATAAAAAGTTGATTTGTGATTTATAAGTCCCACAATTATGTGAGTAAATGAGGGGCTCGTATACGACAAATGTCTGTTTATTTATTGCTAACCGTACGGGACCCATCATGCGCGAACAAAACTCGCACCTGGCCGGTTATTTTTTTTAATAAATATGTATAGACTTTGTTTATTATACGACATACATACTGGGACACGGATATCATACAAAGGCGAAGTTTTAAGGGGATTGATAATAAATATTACAAATGACTTGTTAATCCGGGGTTGGGCCCCGGACGGCACGACCGGAGACTGTCCCTCACACGATACCGACACGACAGTTTCGCGTTTCGTGTGCTTTGTGAGTCGGCGGTGACCCCTTGGAAGGATTGAGTGAAACAGGATACGCATCTCTTTATTCGAGTGTTAATGGGCCGGTAGATACATAATGAGGTGTTAATGTGTTTTTTTCATCTGTGCTGTTTTGTTAAGAATTTCTGGTTTTGTTTATTGTGATATAATATTTTTAACACTTTTTTTTTCTGTCGCTTACTCTGTGTAATTTTGTCTTTGTTCCGAATAAAGCTTTGTTCTATTATATTCTATTCTATTCTAAATAAAATCTGTAAGAGCTTGTTGTGCACTGCAATCGAATTGGACCGGTATAACCAGGCCGTACTTCCTGCTGCCATGTCAAAAAACGATAGCGCTCCTGCCACTACCGCGGCGGTCCATTGCAGGGGAGAATACAAGGAGGGAAGCACGTCTACATAGCAATTACGAGGATGTGTATGAGCGTCACTAATCAAAAGGCTCCAACTGCAAGTTAAATTTATATTTGGCCTTCATTATGCTATAGAGAACCGAGACACATTATCACAAATGAGCTTAGTTGGTTTACAAAAGGTTTGTAAATTTCCACTGAGTCTACGTACATCGTGCCGTGTAAGGCCATGTCTTTCACTAACGACCGTTTCCTGGAAAGTACCGCAAACACTCCGTGCCATTCATTGCTCATTTTTGCGAATAAGTGTATTTTCCAATACGTATTGTGAGAATTGGTGGTCTTACTAGAAACTAGTAGAGCCCCGTGTGTCACCTACCCCGTGTGTACCGTCCTAACTGTCGCTCTCAACATGGTATATATGATTATAACCATCCGCACGAATATAGCAATCACGCGCAGAAAGATTTTTTCAATTCTAACTTGTAGTTGCGGAGATTCATGCGTTGAAAGATACAAAGAAAAATACGCTTCAGCTCTATGCTATCATATTTCCAGTGACCCGCGCCTGGCTACGCCAGTGAATAATATGATCTGGATTCTTACTTTAACAATCTGTACACTTAAATCATTTAGCGGTGTAGGTTATCGCTCTATCGCTCCATCCATTGGTCAAAATCGCATGAATGTCCGTTCGATAAACTTTGTGAAAATTAATCATGTGAACAGATAACTTTTAAGGGCTTTGATTTGTTATTAAAAAAAAAAGAAGTATTGAGAATAAGTACGTTCACGCCTGTTACCCTAAAGAGGTAGGCAGAGGTGTGCTAGTACATCCACAACCCGTAAGTCCAGTAGATATACTAGAACAACCATGATTTGCCATAATTTTAAATGTGTCTCAACTGAAGAACCTTTGCTTTTTTCTTTTCAGTTGGCTGTCTGGTATTTTTTGTTCTTTTATTTTTTTTGACGCAGTCGGCAATAAAAATAATGATCATTGTCACTACATAACTTAAGACACGCACTTTCCGCGTTATCCTCATTTAAACCTGCACAACTCCGTAATATTTCTAGTAAATGGCGAGCTAGTTTAATTGTAGAGCTAAATGTACAAACCGCTACGGCTTAGCGGTTTGTACATTTGGCGTTAGTAGTTAACGTCATCCCAGATACATTTTTCTTTCATCCATTATGTCCACTGCTGGACATAGGCCTCTTTCAATGAACGCCAAGACGGCTGATCGCCTGCTACCCACATTTGCTACTGCATGGAGATCGTCTTCCCACCTGGTGAATGGTCGACCAACATTGCGTTTTCCTAAACGCGGACTCCAATCCAGAGTCTTAGTGGCCCATCTGTCATCTGATCTTCTGAGTGAGTGACCAGCCCATTGCCACTTCAGTAGACCTATTCTTCGCGTGATATCGGAAAGTTTAATTCTCTGCCTTATGACTTCGATGCGAATTACAGATACATACTCGTATATATTTTTTCAAGAACAAAACACAATGTTTTATTGGCGTCTTAAGTTTACGCGAATGTTACACATTATAATCGTGTGTAAATCGTGTGTATACATTAAATAAGGGTGGAATGAACATTCAACCCTTATTTCATATATTTATAGGACATTTATAGGACATAAAAACTTCTTGAATGCTAAATGTCAGCTTAATCAGTCCATCAATTTTGACTGTGTGGATACAACTGACTTTATTCGAATACCCACTAAAAACCCGCGGGTCAACGATCGCCTATACTGCTACCCTGTCAGGCCACTTATGTGATTACACCTCACTGATCGTAGTGTGTTCTATTCCAGTCGTCCTCTTCACCGCCTTCCGTTCGCTCAACTGTTCCGGGTGGGGGGTGCCCCCCGAGATACACCGTCTCAACTTCTTCGACACAGACCTCTTACGATATGCCGCGGAAGACAAACCCGGGAACGTCATGGTATCTCCGGCCAGCATCAAGTCGGTGTTGGCCATGGTGCTGGAGGGGGCAAGGGGAGCTACGGCCAATGAGATCAGGATTGCACTGAGACTGTCCCCGAATAAGGATGAGTTTAGGGAGCAGCTGTTTCTGTACTTAAACGCATTGCATGTAAGTAAATAATAATAATAATATTTGTGGGCTTATCACGTTAGCTTGGCCCCGTCCAGTGCTGCAAGGACTTGTGTTACGGGTACTAGACAACGTATATATATATATATATATATATATATATATATAAACAAACAACGATTTAATATATATAAATACCTAAAATACATAGATAAACATCAACAGCCTGGGCGGGATTTGAATCCGCGATTTCTGGTGCAGTATGCACTATTATTGGAGTTATGTTACCACTGCGCCAGCAAGTCATCATATGCATTAGGCTTCGTGGAACTGTTCAACCAGATAGACAATTGCTAATCGATATATACGCATTAAGTGTCTTTAATACAAAGAATTATGGAAAAGTCCAAAGGATTTATATGATTTAATCTCAATTAAACCGACTAAAATAGGATCGATATAAAACATCGTTTAAGTTTAACGAAATTTTAAGTGGAAAGACACTCGCCGAAGATGTTTTTTTATCTAGTTTCTGTATTTAGTTGTGTGGCTTTCGAAGGCATTTCTTTTGGTTTTGTTTTGGTAAAGTGGTAGTGTATGGTAATGCTTTTAACATTAGCATTTCTTGAGCCCGTCAACAGTGCTTGGTCAACTCGACCAGACTGACAGAGTTACCAACGCCCATGGACATCCGCATTATTGTCATGCACATGCGTAGCCCTCCTGTCCTGCCCCCCGGTCGTGCCGCCCCAATTCGGCTGCAATGCAGTGCATGGCACTAAGTCTGATTAAAATGTGTTTTTTTAAATAGGTTAGATAATACTAGCCACGATAATGTTGATGATGATAGTGTTTGAAATTAAATAGTGTTTGAAAATAAAAAATGTTATGATACTTCCCGCCAAATTAAAAATAATTTATGTGATCTCATTTAGTGTCATTCTGTATCATTGGTATATTGTGAGAATTGAGTAAAACTAATTTTAGAAGTTTAACACGAATAATTTTTTTGATAAAGTAATAATAAAATGAAGTTTGTTAAAGTGTGTGGTATTTTTATAGCATCGCAGGCCAGACAAAGAATCAGAGTCATTCAATACTAGGAAATCATTATCCATTTAGCCACCCCCCCAAACCGCTGCTCACAAACCGCACGAAACATAAACATTACTTTTTTAAGGTGTTTCGTTAGCGATAAATATATTCTCACATCCCGAATCGCGCTGATTCCAACAACAACGTATACACTTTTCTTAGTTCCAATAAGTAATTAGTGTAATATCTTTAACCAATAACAAATGTTAAACGTGAAGAAATATTCCAGTCAAATTCAAGCGCTGCTTTATTGCACAACGCGAACGCTGTGTTCGTCTCCAACAAGCTGAGCCTGAACAAAGACTTCGAATTGATGCTGCGGAAGGTGTACCACTCGGACGTGGGCAGAGTGGACTTCGCCGATCCCATCACCACCGCCCAGTTCATGAACCAGTGGGTCAAGACGCAGACGGCCAACCTGATCCCGGATATCGTTGATCCTGGTATGAGTTTAAAGTTTTGGTGTTTATTAGTAACGATATTTTAGTTTCCACCTGCTGACCTAATTAAGGAGCCAGGGGGTGCTACTGTGGTGCGCCCAGGGCAACAGTGGCCAATTGATCTTTCTACTTTCCATTTATGAAAGTGGTGGGTTCAGTAGTCCAACGGCCAAAGATTCGACCAATCTGTGCTTTAGAACCCGGCAGGATATGCACGGATGGAGGGAGTCCAGTCGCGTGGGAGCTAACATTTCTTGTTCTGCTCAATCGAAACGTGCATCAACAACAGTATGGAACCAAAACGGGTAGTGCAAGGACGAGTAAGGTGCTCAACCTCGCACTAACACTAACGACTCCACAAGAATAAAGGAATTGAAGACACAAGATGAGGATTCGGCGAAGGAATGTGGTTTGCTATCGGGGTCAGGTACGGCATCGAGACAAGAATACGGAACAAATTTTTGCTGATTACGGCGATCGGATGGAGCGGCAAGGAGACTGGTCGATATCAAAGTCAGAGAGCGGGAAACGCCCATACAGTGAAACGATCTTCTGGCTCGGCTGCAGAGATATGGATAAGTACAGGCCCCCGGTGTACAACTGCAAAAATAGGAGTTGGAGAAAGTCGAGTTTCAGGCCTCCCTCGACAAGAAGCAGAAATACTAGGGGAGATCGGCGATGACGGCTATCCCATTAGATGTTTTTACATCGTCAGAAAGAAGCGGATAGTCGGTTATCCATTATCAAGGAGCTAATTACAAAGAGTTCCAATCTGAAAGCTTAGGCTTACCCCGCTCCGAAAATCGCGAAAATTGGTGGTAACTGTCCGCGAAATAGTAGGCTCTTTTGTTGCCCGAACAGAGGCGGAGAGGCGTAGCGCCTTAGAACTGATAATAGCTGGTTTCAAAAGGAGATAGCCAACCTAAGGGTGGAAGTTCGACCTTATCGGCAAGAATATGAGGAGGCGAAGAAAAAAGCGAAATCGTCCCCTGCGGTGAATGATCAGACTGTTAAAGTCACCCAGATGCTACAGGGCAGTATTGGCAGGTTGTCTGGACGGCTCAGTGGATTGGAATCGTGGCTTCTTCCGCCGCCTATCATTCGCCCTCCTCTGGTCGGTGATAGCAGTGAGCTTGCAAGGAGAACGAGAGTTTCTACCCAGCCACACTGGGCCGAGGACGCAGACGGCTCAGTTGCTATTGTGGTGTGAGACACGTGCACTCTACCTGCTACTTGGGAGATGGTTCGACGGCACGTGGTGATTTGGGGAGGTGTTGCTATTGTAGGGGTTTATTTTTTCCCTAATCGCAACCTAACCGGGTTAGAGCGATGCTAGCACCCTACCGGGTCATCGTGGCTCATCAACGCCAAGTCCTCGGCGTGGGGCAATCCGGTAACATGACCTAAAGGGCGGGAGGAGGAAGAGAGGGCGCTAACTACTGGACTCTCCTTGCTATATGTAGGAACAGCACAGACCTGCGAGGGGCAATTGGGCGGATTAGTGGTGGACATTACTTTCGCCACTCCTGACGTTGCGCACAGAGTGATGGTTCCCGCGTTGGGCCATAACGTGGCTCGACAGAGAACTGGCTATGGAGGCAGCCATTATCGGCCGCTGCATCCCCCCGCGTACCGAGGAAAGAGGGGCCGATAAGGCTACTATTGGATATTGTAGCGCCATCCAAATGGTTTGCCGGGAGGCCATGCCAAGCGCGCGGAGACTCGGAAAGTCTATCTACTGATGGTCCTCGAATCTTACCGACCTCAGTGTAGAATGCAATCGGGCCAGGAGGTTGAATATATGAAGATGACGTCGAAGACCCAGGGATGAGGTGAGGGCTGGATGGCTATATGTGGTGTACAAAGTGAAAAAGAAGATCTTGCAGCTGGCCATAAGTGTAGAAAGGGAGCCTTGGAGCCGACGAGTAGTGTGACGGATCGAACCCAGAACAAATCCCTATTGGGCAACACCCCAAAGGAATTTGTTCTGGGTTCGCTCCTGTGGGACATAGGCTACGACTGGGTCTTGCGATGGTCTCGGGGATGCTATTCCGTTTTTCCCGTCACGAAGAGTTGCACCTACGTGGATAGAGTGGACGATATATCGCTTCTATCTGCGCCACGATGTTAGTTATCATATTCATCCGAAACGGTACATATTCTGTAGGTCTGAGAGTCGACTACTATTTATTTCTCATACCACTAAGTGATAGGGGTCGTTAGCCAACCCGGCAAAACAACTATATAAGTTTCTGCTGTCTCTTCTCTTATCTGTTAAAGTCATTACCATCCCGTACTGTATCCGCTACGATTGGTGAGTGAATCTGGATACACTTTTTATTCCTACTGTTACCTTTAGATTAGAGTCGTTGCGGGCCCCCAGGGCAGTTTTTACCATTCCCTCAAGCCATCTCTACGCGATCACATCAAAAGGTCACAAGTGGTGGCCGCTGTTGATCGTGGAGACACAGGAGCGGCAAGTGGGCCATGCCCGATAAAATGAATATAAGTTTCACCTTGACGAGCCTTTTTTATATAAAATAGGTGGCAAACGAGGAATCGGAGAATCTTTACGACTACCGACGCTCATGTACATCCACATAATTACTACGCCGATGATTTGCCCATCGTTCCCCCTTCCCCCAATGGGGCACCGGTTACTCACAACCCGCACGGAACGCGATACTGAAGATGTCACTTTACGAGGGTATTATGTGAGCGAGAGGTACCTCCCTGGTTGTGCCGGCCCGGTTCCGTTGCATAGGAGGATGTTTTGTTATGTACTATGCATGGCACTACCTCCTCCTATGCAGCATGGCACTACCTCTTCCAGACTACGAACAGTATATTTAATGGAATGTCCCAGTTGTTCGGTACAATCGTAGAATGTGCTGACGCGTAGAGGGCACCCCTTTAATCAAGTGACGGCTATGCTATCGTGTTTCCTGCGGTTTGTGAGTAACCGGTGGCTCATTGAAGGGGCGAGGAAAGTTGGGCAAGGCATTCTTGTGCCAACAATAATCCAGATGTCTACGGGCATCAGTAGACATCAGAAGGCTCCGATTCCTCGTCTGCCCGCCTGTAGGCACTATAGAATAAGAAAGACGTATTAATTACTGTCGTTTGCTGATAAAAATCTTTCTTGTAAACTATTTCCTTTGTCTTATTAGCTGACAAGGAGAAAAATATAGAGGAATAAAAATGTAGCGGGCAAATTATTTTATATACCTACCGTTACTTTATGTATATACCGTTTTCCTGCAAATTTTGTTTAAAAGGTTATATAAGTTTGTGGTTAGTCTCTTGTTTTTATAGAAGAACATCAACGCAACGCGTTAAATACGATGCGCGACTTGCCTAGCTCAAATGATTCTACCATAGCGGTTAGCTATTCTGAGACCATTACACGAGAGTTGTTCTACGCGCCAGAGGATGAAGGAGGACGGGATAGCTCCCCGGTCATAATCCTCATTAGCCAAACTTCAGCGCGGACGACGTATTGGCTACCGCACGCGAGCTATCACCAACGTCAGACAGGGAGGAGACCTCAGTCCCTTTGACCTTGATAATAATAGTTAAGTTAGCTGAAGAAGAAACCAACTGTAGAGAACCCAAATCTAGTACGCAAGACTAATTCCGGGCTCGAAAAAAGTCAGAAGTCTTCGTAGCTGGAGTGTTTGTATGAAGAGAGCAATGAATGTGGCAGACGTGTGTATTCCATTTTCTGGAATGAAATACACACATTCCAGAATGTGTGTATTCCATTAGGAAACTGACATGAATATTTCTTGTTCTTGATAGAAACTGAAATTGAAGGGCTTGAATAGTTTTACAGGTAGTGTTCCTTGTTTTCAACCTATGCTAAGAGGAGCATAAATGAACTGTGACATTTAAATATGGATATTCTTGTAGAAAATCTCATAAATATTAACAATACGTTTATTAATATGTTTACTCATTAACAAATGGTTAATGTTGACTAAAACCAAGTCCAGGGTACTGTTGTTTCGTGATGGTGTGCACGCGCATCGTAAACACTTACACTCATTATTTTTCCCTAACGCGCCACAAGAAGTATAACTTCGAAAAATATAGGTAAATTTTTATCGCGGTTACATCTCTTGAGCATCTTTCACTTCAGACTCATGTTGAATGCGAACGTGTATATTTCAGTTGCGCATCGGAGTTGACACACACTTTCTTAAATATTTTAGTTATACTAAAGACACTTTCTTTCCAGCATTCATCAACCCTACCACGGACATGATGCTGGCCAACGCTTTGTACTTCAAGAGCAGGTGGCGGTTCGCCTTCGACCCCAAGTGGACCCGCGGCGCGTGCTTCCATGTCAATGGGGAGTGTCGGAAGGTTGCCATGATGGAACAGCACGAAGAGCTCAAATACGCTTATATTGATAACCTGAGAGCGCACGCATTGGAGCTGCCATATGAGGTGAGCCAATATGACGTTTGCTGACCAAGATTTAAGAATTTGGTTATTTAAACGTCGGGAGAAATAAAGTGTGCTCTTGGCTTGGTTTATGCTCAGGTGGCTTGACTGCCATATGATTTATTTCTGTGATAAAATTACGAGTTTCCAATTTAAGGATTTGTTTCCATATTTGAACAATAAGTTAATAATTTTTACCAAATTTCATGAATTTAGGTCTACGAAACGTACCACAGGTGTGTCCATTGCTTGAGTTGGCTTAGATGTTAGATATTTTTTGTGCTTTAAAAGATAGCAGACCTCAGCATTTGCCATTAATTTCAGCTTGATCCATCTAAGGTTTTCTGATAAAAAAGCCTTGATAGACACACAGAAGGACGGACAGCAAATTTAACATATTATATGGTTTCTATCTTCCTTTTGAAATAAAGAGCAATAAGACACCAAACAAGACACTAAAGTTTTTTTTTATATTCAATTATAATGAAAAAATTACATTAAAAAAAATGATGCTTCTGCAACTTTGTAGGTATATTCAGCCTTATCAGACCAAGGCTCGGTCGAAATAACATTCATACTGTCAACATTGTAGTTAATTAATTCCATGGAAGCCATACTGCCTTACGCACACGATAGCAACACACTTCGTCAGAAAAAGGATTAAGGTGCAAAAATAGATAATAAAAAATATTTCTTGACTGCACACAAAAAAAAAAATTGCTTACAAGACTGTTAAAGCTGTTAGAATCAAAGTATCATTGGCGACCTTATCGCTTTGAAAGAAAAGATTGTAGAATTATACACGATATGTATTTTTGAAGATTTTTTGTTTATTTGAGTAATTTCTAGTAAACGTGTTACAGGTCCAAACCAGTTTTTTTTCTGCGTTAGATGATTGGTATCAACGAACCTCGATCGATACAAAAACCCACTAGACACCACTTATGTCGGTCGGTCTTTGATGCTGGTATGTGATTTTTAGTGATTACCACGCCTACTCAATCATTTACTGCCAAAACATTTTCTTAACTTGATGAAAAACAACGTTTTTATGTTAAGTTCTCGAGTTCTTATCTTACAAGCTGTTGAATGTTAGTTCAAACGGACCCCTTAGATAACTCCAACCCTTGTTATACTCTGCACTACACAGGAGGTCTCGTTTTTCTCGCCACCATGGTTCAAGCCTTGTCGTGGCGGTGGGGCTCAGTAGCCTGAGGTGATCCGAGACACCTTGCGCGAAGCCAATTGAAGCGAGGAGGTGGCGGCTCTTAGTACCGCTCCTATAAGAATGGGGATTAAAGAGCAGGAGGAGGTGCCGCTATTTGTACCCCTCTTATAACAAGAGGGAACAACAGAGAAAAATTGGCGGTGCTCTTGCGCACGGGGCAAGGGGCGTGGATGGGAACCTCGCCCCATTGCATTGTCCCAAAGTTAGTGGGGTTGTCATGTGGTGCGGGACAAGCCTGTCTGTAGAGGTGGCGTAGATCCCTTCGGAGACTGACTTGCCGTCGAGGTGCCCTGATGATTTGCTGTTCCGGGGCACCTCACCAAAGGCGGCACTGGTGGCACTCGCGGTGGTTTTTGCAGGTCTACACACCACAGGACCCTACCCAGGGCTAGTGAAGGCGCGTAAATGCGTTTCCCCGTGACAACAAAAAAAAAAAGAATAAAAAGGAGGACTCGTTTTACTGCGTGCTCTTGGATAACCTTGAAATGAAATAGAGCATTTTTTTGCATAGAGGTCTGGTAGAGTCTCTTCATTCCCCTAATAAAAGTCTCTACTTTAAATGACAACTAAAATCTATAAATATCCGCGTAATAAATACAAATGTATTGTCTTTTCCTCCCTCCTTTTGTCTTTCCCTCCAACTTGTGAACACTTTCAATTTTCGCGGGTAAGGTATCAAATATAAAATATATATTGAAAGTATGTATAGCATATGTAAAGCTAACTCACACAATTTTTTTTTGCGGCACAGCATTGTTTGTTAAGAAGCATAAATATTGCTTTGGCACTCAATGAATGAACTCATTCAGAAGTCATCACTAGTTACACCGCTCAGAATGCTGCTTGGACAGTTGATTAAAATAAGTCTAGAAATATATGTTATCGAATACACAAGAATCAAGTACAATTTTAAAAGTTCTTGCAAAACGTTTTTAATTGTGCTTGACCCCTTTAAAAAGCCTGAATATAAACTACACCCGAAAACAAATAAACATATGAAACTCAATAGTTCCCTGAATTAAGGATGTCTCCAAAGCATCGCAAACACAGAAAGGAAATAGATAGATAATAAAGTTCAAGAATTTTATAGATTGAGCTTGAAATTTTGTCGTTGGATAATATCGCCCCGTCTGTCTCCTACACCATACTTCTATACTCCGGTATTATATCGATAGATAGAATCGAAATACTATCTTCTGTGATTCTATCAATCGATGGACTTGGCTACTGCAGAAATAAAACAGGAGGTATAAATATAAATTCCAACTTACCTACTACCACAGAATTATGTCGAAGACACGAATCCGTGTTTCATCATGATGGTTCCCTTCACCGTATGAACACTCAAAAAACTCAATAAAACTACTTTAAAGGATTTTATCGCGGTTTATGAAGTTAATTAACAAACCGCGATAAAATCCGTTAAAGTAGTTTTATTATAACGTGTAGTACTCACGTAAACCTAAGATGTACTTAAGTTAGAAATACCCATCACGAAACGCAACGGAAATCCGAAGCGCTAACCTCTAGACCATCGAGGCTGTCCGAAAACGGCTTTTAGTGTGTTTTGAAAACATGTTATGGTTACACATACTTTTATTTTATTCCTTTCCTGTTAATGTCTCACATACTTTTATTTTATTCCTTTGTGAATGGGCTTTTCGTCATCAAATCATAGTTCTAATGGAGTTATTATTTATCATTATCTTGAAAGTATAAATCTGATGAATATAAATAACCACGCCAGGAATTATATAGAATCGGAAAATGCATACATAGATCCGCACTCTTAACGGGAGATGTTTGTTGTCAAGTCTACTAGTGTTACGTATCACGTAAAGCCACAAACAGTCATTATCTAGGAAGTAGATAAAATATCTAGACTGTAAATAAAAATATCCACAGCAATAAGGCCAACTGACGATACTGCCAGCGCATTATCTTTTTATTGGAGACGGGAATGAGCAACAGTGATGTACCATCTTCGCTTCCACAGCACATGATCAGGTAAAAAAACCGTTGCCTGAAAAATTGAAAATCAAAGATCTGCTACTGTATATGCTTAACAATAAAGTCTATAATTTCGTTTTCTTTTTGGGTCAATAGTTCCGCCTACCCAGTTTTCTCCGAGTTGTACTGTGTCACAGCTGTAACTGCAGCATTGGCCGCGAGCAGATTGTCCAATGTCCAATTTTTGAGCGCTTTTTTTTACTTACGCTAACCCCCGAAAGTACAAAAAAGATTTTAATCAAAATTCACCCAGACCTAAATTGGTCCTACTTATCTGAATTGTTCGTTCACTGTAAAACATATATTTTGATTATTGACAGTATTTTTAATGGCACAACAACTGATGTCCCGGTCAGCTATTAATTAAGGTGTAATCCGATGAAGCACTATTGGGCTTCTCTTCGCTTCTACAGCCTAAGTTCAGATCTGAAAAAAATATTTGGTATAATACATATTTACCAAGTTATTATTATTGATTAATTCGAGAATGATCAAGCTTGCATTATAGAGGACACGATGCGGATTGTGGTGTAACGAGTTTTTATGATAAGCATTTGTTTGACCTTCGCGCGCCGAGCAGATGTAAAAACTCCGATATGTTTAGTGTTTATGAAGACACTACAAAAATTATACGAGAAACAACTTAAATTCAAGCACCTGCGGCCACGATTGTAGCCGGAAGGCTGCATTTCATACCCCGAGCCCCCCCGGCCCCGGAATTGAAAAATTTTACATTTTCACAAATATATAGATAATAATTAACTGAAAGTAAAATTTTGTAGATAAACTTTTGGCTTTTAAGATCGTATAAACCCTACCCCTCTCCACCAAATCATTGCACCACAAGCTTGGATGCGGCATTGGGGATGAATCGGGATTTTGTGAAGAGATTTGGGCATCGGAATGATTAACCGCATGAAACGCTGCAGCTGTCATTTCACCTCTTATGTCGGCGAGAGATTAGCCAGGTCGCTCTACATACAATGATATTTATGTTCCAGGATGCAAACTACTCGATGCTTCTCCTAGTGCCGTACGACCACGACGGCTGGATATCGCTCATCCGCGACCTACCCTACATGAGCATCCAGCAGATATCTAGGCTGCTGGAGCCGTCGGACGTGCGGCTGTTTCTACCCAGGTTCTCTGTGGACTACGCGGAGAGTATGATAGAGCCTTTGCGGAGCGTGAGTATTTACAAAGAAAAAAAAAGTTTTTAGAAAACTCTTTAATAAATCGATAATTCTTAGTTGGAACTTTGCCTTGACGCAAATTTCCAAGGATAAATCTTTATTATAGATTTATGGATATTCGCGGTGTCGAGGTTCATTATTATTAGCAAAAATTTTAATATGGTCTATCCAAAAATATTTTATTTATGAATTTACTTATGCTTCGTTGTTGTTTGTCAAGGAAATGCTCATATTGCTACTGCATTACGACAGGAATGGTCGGCCATCTTAGATGACAATATTAATCAATTAGTAAAAGGTAGTGTCTTACTGCATTGCAGCCGAATTGGGTAACACGACCGGGTAGGACCGGTCCTCCGAGAGTGATAGCTATACTTTACAGCGATACCCATGCTATCGCGATTCGTGTGGTTTGTGAATAGCCAGCGGCCCATTGGAGCGGAGGTGGAAAGGAGGAAAACGTATTCTCGTTACAATGATAATGCGGATGTCTATGGGCGTCGGTAGTCTTCAAAACATCTCGTCAGATTGCTAGTTTGTCCCTCTATACTATGAAAACATCTTCGTGCCGTACAGTAGAGGTTGGTTGGGATGAGGAGACTTGGCGTTTATTGAGATCTAGTAATTATGAAGCAGGGGCTCGGTGAAGGCTAATAATGATAATGTATGCTATTTGGCCTTACTGTAGGAGCAGAAAGGCTCTCTTATAAGAAGAGGGGGCAGAAGGTGTAACAAGAGAAGGCGGTTTTCCGCACGGGCAAGTGGCGAGGATGGGAATCTCACCCCATTGCACTGTCCCAAAGTTGGTGGGGTTGTAGTGCGGGGCAAAGCTTCTGTGAAAGAGGCGTCGGTCCCTTAGGGGACTGACAAGCCGTCGGGGAGCCCTGAAGTTAGTTTTGTAGTTCCGGGGCAACTCTCCAATGGCAGCACTGATGGCACTCGCGAGGTTTTTTGTGGGTATTCGGCACTGTAATGTGCCGTGAACTCCACCCACCACTAGATCTCACCCAGGCCCGGTGAGGATGCGGTAATACGCTCCCCCGCCTCGTACTAAATAAAAAATATAATTAGATTACATTATATATCCAGAAAATATATTACACATGAAAAAGGTCCTTAAATAATGTACTTATTCTAAGAAGAGCAGGAAGGTCTAAATGAGACTCCAGAGAGTCCATAATGGAATGTTTTGAGTGGAACTTAAGAGGGCATATGGCGTATATATTGTTTTCTTCCCATTTCACTTCTGTGTTTGTATTAATATTTAATATATATATCTGCTACAATAAAAATAAATTATTATTGAAGACCAGAGAAAACACGTTTTAAATCCAGTTAGGGTTTCGATTCCGACCGACCGAAAGTGCTAAAAAAGGCACTTGCTCCTTTTTTGCAAACTGGTTTCTGAATTAATGTTTCTTCTACTTTTTCATTTTTTTTCCTTCAATTGAAGCTGTCATTTTACGCCTGTATAATGTGAGCGAGAGGTACCTCCCCGGTCGCGCAGGCCTAATTCTGCTGTAACACGGCACTATCTCGTACTAAAATACTTCTGTAATTACTCTTAATACTATCAAAACATTTTCTTTTCTTCGTAGGGACCTACTACTGGTTAGCAGTTGTATTGGCCCCGCCTCTACAGTTCAACGGACTAGTCAATTTTTTGTTGTATATTTTGTATAATATGTAATTGAGTTCTTTCAATTGAGTATTTTGAGTACTTGACCAATAATAATATAATATTAGTATAATCGATCGCAATAGAACTAGAAGCGTTATAGGAGAATTGAAGGTTAAATTTGCTCGCACTTGAGTAGTAAGGTGAATTATTATAAAATTTAAATAATGACATGATGTCTATAAAAAAGACAGCAATGAGTCCTTTACTGCTATTTATACCACCAGCCCGAGGTGGAAGGGGAGAACGGATCCCTTTTTTTAGGTACCCCTTGGGATACGATTCCGGGATCTCCCGTCGGTGGCTGAACATGCTTTTTTATTCAATAGGGTCGGGGGCAAACGAGCAATCGGCCTATCGACGCCCATGAACATCCACATAATTTTATGAGGATGTGTTGCGCTCGTTTCTCCCCCCCCCCAATGGGTCACTAGACCACGTGTCAGTCAATACTGTAATGACAAGAGCGCTTTTATTGGTAGATTTTTGCCCTAACACATACATCGTTACATACAGATGAGAATCACCACGCTGTTCACAAAGAACGCCAATCTGAGCGGCATGTACGACACCGGAACTCCGCTGCTGAACAACATTATACACAAAGTACACATGACAGTGGACGAGACTGGGACGGTCGCGGCTGCAGCATCAGCGGCGGTGGTCATACCACTTATAGAAGACGGGGTGCAGTTACGCGTAGACCGCCCATTCTTGTTTTTCATCAAGGACAACAGCCGAGGTCTGGTGCTGTTTGAGGGGAAAATCGGTGAACCTACAAGTTTCACGGAGAAGGATGTTATCATGGGTAAGACATTTATGCGGTGATATTGTTTCGTACATATATAACGCCAGCTACATGCACGACAAAGTATGACGTCTTTGTAATGTTCCGAGTCATAGTAATATTCCATGATCCGCCAATTTGGAACATTACCATGACTTGAGCGACTTGCCTGCGAGTGAGAGAGTGAAACAAGGCGTCTCTTGTACTCCATGGGGCAATGTTGAACGCATACCATCTAAAGCGATATTATGAAAAATTATATCGTCATTAATCCCAAATTACCGATAACTAGTTTTCTTCGATAGTATGTAGAGAACCGCATAATTGTAAACCTATTCATCAAAGGCCGGCAACGTGTCTCTAAGACGCCTATTCTTGGAAATGTCTATGAGCCGGAATAATCACTATCCACCTGCTCGTTTGCCCCCTATCTCATAAAAAAAGGTGTGTTGCCACCTCTATGCCACAGCGCATAAAGACGAAAGTCTTCAACCAATGCGTACACCCTGATGACCTACGGGGCCGAAATATGGCCTCGTAATTTAGGACTGGTCCGCAAGTTTGCGGTAGCACAACGGGCTATTGAACGTGCTATGTTGGGTGTTTCTCTGTCCGACAGAATTTGTAAGGAAGTCACAAGACAGAGAACTAAAGTATTCGATATCACGCGACGAATAGGCTCGCTGAAGTGGCAATGGGCTGGTCACACACTCAGAAGAACAGATGGCGGATGGGCCAGTAAGGTTCTGGAGTTGTCGCTTTTAGGACAACGAAGTGTTGGTCGACCGTTCACCAGGTGGGAAGACGATCCCCGTGCAGTAGCCGGAACGGGATGGATGCGAGTAGCAGGCAATCGGTCGTCATTGAGAGAGGCCTATGCCTACCTCTTGTCGTCCGTTCTCTTCAGCAAACATACGTAGTTCTTGATTCATTGACGTACCGTAAATATCAATTTTCTGCGTTATCAAGTTAGCTAGTGCAGATGTAAATAGGCGTAATGCTCTAATGCTATTATCATCATTATCCGGACATAGGACATAGTCCAGCAGTGGACGATGATGGCCTTCCCCATAGGTCACGGTCACGAGCCAACAATATACCATTTTATAATTCAAATGCTGGCCACACACTCTCACTCATTTCGGTATACCGGATCGGCACAAGTTGTACGTTAGTAACAGCACATGATACGTCTGCATGTATGCTAAGCTCGATCATAGACAAACTGCTCAGGTAACATGCTACCGCAGCATGTGTGGCAGACATTAGGATATAAACTCGGCCTCGACTTGCAATTACGTATCTCTGTTGAGATCTGAATTCATGTAATTGTTATAATAATAAAATATAAATTAACACTCGGATTTCACTTTTCAGAAGCGCCCAAAACACCACCACCAAACCCTACAAAAAGGAGATACAGTTGGAGCTAGGAAAGGACATTACGAGATTTACATCTATTATACATATTGTGCAGTAGTTTAATTAATTGGAGTTTATTCCTTAAGAACTGATCTAAGTCAAGAGGTATAAAAAATATGAGGAGGAAAATCGTAACATTGATATGTTTTACCGTATATAGTCTCTTATACACCTTGCATTTCAGTATCATACTCGTTTTTAAGGATAAAAATATGGAAGCACACATTCGGCAGGAGTTTACACACTCAGTATATTTTTATTAAATATCTATTTTAGAGCGTCAAAATGTAATTTTGGGACAACGTCAATTTTGTCAGTGAAGTTAGATAGTAGATGTTATAATGTAAAAATTTCAATTCGTATCCTACCGGGAGAACACCCGGGAATAATAAGGGATATTTAAAAAAAAACCGTACAAATGTTTTTATTATGAGGTTTCTTGGAATTAATAAATAATTTTATAGAATGTAGTCAAAACTACAAAGGAACATGTGCAAGAAAAGTGGCATGGCCATAGAGATAACTTAGATAGAGAGGGGAGAGTCCAAGTTGCTTATTGGAGAAGGAAGAGAAAGATGTGTTACTATTCTATCTTTGTCTATCCAGTCTTAAATGCGCATTGCGCAAAGAGAAATCAATGAAAAAAGTTTTTCATTAGCACATACGCTTTCTCTTTCTACTTAGACGGACGCGTTCCTGGCTGGCTGCCCGTACTTTCACATTTTTGTCAGTAATACCCTGTTATTATAAATGTATAAAAAATAAGGACTTTTATTTGTGATATAGCTTTTATTAACTATCATCATCATCATTATCAGGCCTTATCGGTCCACTGCTGGACATATGTTTCTTTTCCTTTTTTGTTTACGCGGGGAAACGCATTTACGCGCCTCCAACCACCCTGGGTGGGTTCCAGCGGTGTGTGGGACTCACGGCACATGATAGTGCCGAATACCCACAAAAATCACCGCGAGTGCCATCAGTGCCGCCCTTGGTGAGGTGCCCCGGATCAACAAATCATTTGGGCACCTCGACTGCTAGTCAGCCACCTAAGAGACCAGCTCCACCTCCACACATGGGGTTACTCCTCACTACAGGACAACCCCTTCGACTTTGGGACAGTGTAATGGGGTGAGATTCCATCCCGGCCCCTTGCCCCGAGCCGCCTCCTCCTGTAGCTGTAGTCCTCCCTTCTTATAAGAGGGGTACCGAGAGCGATTCCTCCTCCTGATCTTTGGCCCCTCATCTTATAGGTGGGGTGCAAAGATCCCCCACGGTGCAATTGGTTTCGCCTGGGTTCACACCAGGCTACTAAGCCCCACCGCCACGACAAGGCTTCAACCTTGGTGGGGTGCTGGTGATATGCCTCTTGAACGCCAAGAACAATTAACTATATGCATGAATTATTAATTTAATTATATATGTTATTATGCTCTCTAAAGTGTATCCTTAGCATCCATACCAATTATGCAAGAAATGTTATGTCGTGACTTAAGGCTCTCTGTTGTCTCTGTATAACCTGCAAGGAATCTGGCGCGAGATATGTTTTTGTTATTCTTGGGGGAGGCCTTTATTAAATAGTGGTAGTAAAAATTTTTCAAGCACCTGTTGCTCTTGATTATATTATTTCGCACTCCGTATTTAATTGATATTGTTTAGACTTATTTATTGTAGAGGACGCAATGAGGTATGAAAACGACGTCCATGGTCACAATTTGATCCAGAATTCTCTGGTTCGGCCTTAGATCATTCAGTACAGGATTAGCCTTGCTGGCGCGTTCCCCTCTTGCCGAAGTATAAGATTAATTTATCTGGTGATAATAATACTTAAGAATAAGTTTATAAAAACTAGTTGAAAATCGATTACGACATTACGATCATTGGTGTTATATCAATAATAATACTTTATTTGCATTGATGCAAATAAAGTATTATTGTTAATATAATGTGATGTTACAAAGATATATGATGGTACGCATACTTCGCTTGTCTTAATAATTCAATTAAAAATATAAAAGTTATAAAATTAAATATTAAAAATACACAATATGCTTTTAACTATTAACCATTTAGAATGTCTTTGATGTCATAGAAATTATGAAAAATTACCAATTCTTTGAATTTAGATTTCCCAGGTCTACGATTTTCTAAATCGTTTGGTAACCTATTATAAACCTTTACACACATATTGATATCGAAAGGACGTTGAAAGACCTCCGACAAAAATTCCACTTTGTGTGGTTTCTTTTTACAAAATAAGGTGAAATACATGTTTCATTTGTGTGTGTTTTTCTATTTTAATTTTTTCATCTTCTTTTTTAATTTAATTGCGAAAACATTGATGGAATGTTTTGTAGTACCGATTACGAATACAATAATCGAGCCAATCGCTCAATCCCAAAGAATTTTCATCCTTATCTGTTGCCACAAACAAAATTGAATTACTTTACTTTTAATGGAAAGAATTTGTTTGCCTACCTCATTTAACATGTTTCATCTAGATCCTTAAAGGCTTGCATATTAGATTCAAATTTGAATAACAAGAAGTTGATGAATGCGCGCTTCCCTTGTCGGTTGATATGAGAATCCATCGTGAAGTTATATTTCAACTTTTTATCCCGATGTTTCCAAAGAAACAAAACTTTGACCGATGTATCCGCTGGGCGCATACATAGTCGGTAGTTTCGCGAAGTTATTAGCCATACTCACAAAATTAATGACGGAATTCGGAATAATTTCGCGAGTACTCGCGAGTTTCCGGCTTCGTTGGTGAATACCAAAAGCTAAAGGGTATTTTACTTATCTCAAGACCGTTGTATTTTGTTTGCACTTTAAAATTGTATCTTCATTTGACATTCTAATTTCAAATTCTGTCACTTTTGAGTATATACTTGTTTTGTTTGTTTATTTGAACGCGCTAATCTCAGGAACTACGGGCCCCCGAATCAAAAAATATTTTTGTGTTGAATAGTGTATTTATCGAAGAAGGCTATATGCTTATACCATGACGCCACCACTGATGGGACCGGACTTACGCGGGTAAACCCGCGGCGAAACGCTAGTAATGGATAAATTAGCTCAATGTTAATAAGTGGAAATAGCGTTACGCAAACAATATGAAATACTAACGTGTGTAACTATTGCTTGCTTATGCTAATGGACAATGTGTCCATTACTGGTACAATAAATTTAAATCTGGTAATTTTGGGTGGAATGACTCGCGGTCGACCGGTAAACGTTGTTGACAAAGACGTAATGTAAGCAAATCCAACTCAATCTGCTCGAACTTGCTGCGGTCCCTGGAGTAAGTGTCAAAAGAGTGTTCTTTCAATTTAAACAATTGCATTAAATCGGTGAGGTAAAAGCTAGATAAATGCTGCTCGAACTAAACAAGTAGACTAACGCGTCGAAAGCACTACTGAGTCGATATGGAAAAGACGAAATTCTTGAATGGAATGGAAAAGACGAATTGTTAGCTGTAATGATAATTGAAGCGATAACCGTAAGCCTCCTTAGCTTTATTTGTGAATGAGAGCCCCTTCCCGTTCCCCTTCCACCTCCCCGCGCTCGCCCCGTTGCGTTCATAAGACAGCGGTACTGTATCATAGCGCCGAATTGAAGATAATGAGGCCAAGTCTACAGATATTGTAACCGACACATAGGGTGAGTGGGCCAGGGTACACCTATTCACTACGTGAAAGCAAGATTGGGTATTTGTAGGAGGATATGGACGAAACTGACGGGCACAGCTACTAAAAAGTTAACACACATAATTGAGAAAACTTCTTTAATTATACGAAACGTAAGTGGCTATGAGAGAAAGAAACTGTGTGTAGTGTAGAGGCAAAAGAGAGGTGCGCTCTCTTGCCCCTGCGGTAATCTGTCCCCTCTTTCTATGTTCACTAACTCATATATCCCTCACAACTTCCTTTTGCTTCGTCCGATCGCACTTTTCGTAACGCTCTCATCACGCATTCATCAGCTTACTACACAAGTCAATTTATTATTATATTTTCTGCAGTTTTGTTTATACACGCATGTGGAGTAAGCTTGAGAATGCGTGCCGAGAGCGTGACGAACATTACGGTTACATTTCCCTCAAACCAGGAATCAGGTCAGAAAGTTACGGTTTCCGTTTCGACCGAAACTGAGATCGTTGTCGAAATTTGGTTTCGGTCGTAAAACCAGTTTCGGTCTGACCCTACTTAGAGCCAGTTGCCACTAGAAGAACAACCGACCGAACCGGTGAAACCGGCCCTTAAAGTAGGTATAAAATTTAAAATACGTACAGTTTGTAAATAGAAGAATTTTAAAGTTAATACATAAACCTATTTTCCGACTTTCATAAAAGTAGCGCGTATTTGCATTTAGATACGTTATTAGTTTTATTTATAAGTGAAATCTCGACAGCTCGGCAAGTTTCTAGCGCTTTGAGAGCTGTAACAAGTAGGTACATATGATGTTAGTATTTTCTTTGTAAATAGCAGCTTTTATAAGACTGAGTGACATGCATACGCCTTTTTTGTGTTGAAGCGGCACATTATAGTGTCGAATACCCACTAAAACCCACGCGAGTTCCATCAGTACTACGAATCATCAAGGAACTCGACGGCTAGTCAGTCCCCCAAGGGACGCAAACCACCTCTTTTTGGGACAGTGCAATGGGGAGAGGTTCCCATCCTCGCCACTTGCCCCGTGCCCAAAGGCGCTCCCTCCTGCTTTTTGTAACCCTCTTCTTATAAAAGGTTTACAAATAGTGACTCCTCGGTTCCATGACCTTCGTCAAACGTGTCAGAGTTCACCTCAGACTACCACCACAACAAGACTTGAAACATGGTAAGGAGGGGTATGCGCCTCTTACAGTGAATACTAAGACAGATATTACGCTGTTTACGCTGTAGGATTCCGAATTTCAAAAGGAAGAAAACGGAACACTTATAAGATTGTTCTAATCCTGTGTGTATGTAAGTCCAGAACTTTTTCTCGGGAACGCACCGATGGGTCCAGCTGAAACTCATCTAACGTATCGATGTAACGTATGCCATATACGATCATATGTTAAAAGTTTATCAGGCTGTAGCTGATAACATATAAATCAAGAGAACATATATAATATGTTTATTGCATAAGGGGGCAAACGAGCACTCATAACGACTACAGACATCCACATACATCCCCATAATTATTATGAAAGTATATATTTTTAAGAATATAAGTATAAATTATTAAGAAGTGTTATTCTTATTTCTTTCACTCTTCTATGGGCCAGGCTCTGCGGTTGCGGAAAGACATGGGTAAAACCGCGGGGCGAAGACACAAGGACAGTCGCCAGCATTCCTTCTAATGTAATCGATCCATAAACTGTTTGCTGAATCTTGCACTCATTATCTAATTAGACTTTTCTAACTGAGTCAGTATAATTAGGTATTCTATACGCAAACACATTCTAATACGCGTGACATTATTTAACTGATGCACGCGGATGTTTATGGGAAAATAAAAAACAAAGATGTACTAAGAGACTGGACCGGTAGTTTCAGTAGTGGGGTTGGCCTGTAGTACGGGACAATCTCATCTGTGGAGGTGGAGTTGGTACCTTAGGAGGCTGACTAGCCGTCGAGGTGCCCTGATGATTTGTTGTTCCGGGGCACATCATCAAGGGTGGCACTGATGGTACTCGCGGTGGTTTTTGCGGGTATTCGGCACTATCATGTGCCGCGAGTCACACACACCACTGGACCACTCAGGGCCGATGATGGCGCGAAAATGCGTTTCCCCGCGTCAACAAGAAAATAAAGGCCTGCCTGATTTGGGAGGTACCTCTCGCTGACACGATACCGCCGCAAAGGACAGCAACACTTAAAACAATTGCGGATGGGCGTTGGTAGTCACTAAAAGTTTACGCTACTCGTTTGTTCCCTTTTAATAAGAATGGGTGTCATGCGTAGTAGAAGAAGCTGAAACAGAGTCCACATACACTGCAGCATAACACAGTCAGCATAATGCCTGGCAGCCAGCTGGGGTCGCGCATTGGACAGATTAAAGTGTGTCTTCAAGAAAACGATTACCTATTTCCCATTAGCATGCCGCTGTTTCACACGCGAAAAATCCATCTCATCAGAAATATTTTTTTTTACCTAGCCTTGGATTCTTTCCACACACTAGCGAAGTTTGTACCAAAGTCCGTCCAGTCACTTTCACGTGATGCGATAAACAGAAAACAGATAAAATTCTAAAGATTGTTGGAACTTGTTTTATTGTCGATTTTTGGTATTCTCATTTGAACATTTTTCATGTACCGATTTTGACACTATATTTGTATAGACTGTTATTCCTTATAGGCCAGCAACGCGTCTGCAAGACGCTTAATTTTGTAGATTATTGGCGGAGGTAGTCACTAACCTATTCGTTTGTCCTATCATAAACATAGACCAGTAGAATACACCTGTCGTCTATTGCGAGTAGGGCTCAACACCGAGGATTCCATACCAACGGGAGGTTCTGAACAACTTACAAAAGTTAAACTTAACGAGTGGCTTTCCACTCGCTTGCAATATAGGCTTTGCATATTTAATCCACATTTCAATTATAAATTGACCCAAATAGACAGCTCAGATATGTACCAGGCCATCAACGGCAGGAGATATCAACTGGTTTGATTTGTCCTCGATCCGACCACGATCGAATCGAATTTTTAGTATGGATATATCAATGTCTTCAAATATATTGCGTTGTTCCGATTATTTATAAGCTGGTTTAACGATTAAACACGAATACTTTAAATTAATCGATTTTCAACATTATTAACCGATTTTACGTTGATTTGTCTTATAGCTTTATTAACACGTTTTTTAGAGTTCCGTACACTAAGAAAAAAAAACGAGACTGTCTCACGGATGTCCGTCTCTCCGCTTTAGCCATCTGTTTATCTCCAGGCTGTATCAGGAACCGATGTGATGATGATAGCTAGAATGTTTAACTTTTCTCAGATGGTGTACGTATAAGATATATATAAGATAAATAAAAATAGAATAAATTAATAAAAGGGGCCCTTAAATAATTTATTTATTCTATTTATAGTACACAAATTTGTCTATTGCTGGATTTTTATATGGTGCCGCACCCTTCGAGCGAGTGTACGACTAGATCTTGGCCAGTTTTTTATCAGCATCGCGTACAGGACGTTAGTAACGGAATATTTAAAATTATTGACATCAATTTACGACGTTTAGGATAATTAATTAAATAAATTTAGTTCAGTAGATACATTCTCATGCATTAAAGTAATTTTCTGTCTCGTCATTTGATTGTTCCTTGTTTTGTTAGCACCTTGACCTAAAATTGGAACCTGTACTTAATTTGGAATAGGATTTTTTTTTCATTTTTTAAATGGGCAAACGAGTCGGAGCCTCATGATGACTATCGCGGCCTATCGACATCTACATATCTGTGATGCGGATACATCCTTTCCAAGAGGAGGGGGACCTGCTCTAATGTGCCTTCTATCGTCTACTCAAAAACAGCACGAAACACGACGGCATAACTGTTACTTTGGGGTTTCAAGTAAATGAGAGATACCTCCTAGACCGTACCGTGATAATTTGGCTGCAATGTAGGTAGTGCCATACAGGTCTTGTGGCACATTATTGTGCCAAACACCCTCTAAAAGCATAGTAAATATGTGGATGTCCATGGCCGTCAATAATCGTAAAAAAGTTCGATTGCTCGTTTGTCCTGTTATCCTTTAAAAAAAGACTAACAGCGGAGTCGTCTTTGGGTACATAACACTCAAAGAGATTAGAATTTTCGATAAATATCATACTATTTCTCGGCCTTAATATAGTAATAGAAGATCCCACTCAGTAGACATGTCAGCTGTGTAGGTTCTTCAATATTTTTTTTCGGAGGGACCCGCTACTGGTTGACGTCACTATTGATCCCGCCTCTACAGTTCTACGGACTAGTATTTTTTTAAGTATCATAACGAAGACTTGTCTGTACTGTATTAAGGTGACGCATATCTGACAAAACATCATATTCTTTATGTCAACAAAAAATCTTTGTGATTTTCATTTTTGCGGTATCTCTTTTCGCCGTGACGGCGATGTACCGTCCTTTTGGGATAAAGCTGGAGCTATCTATACAGATGCAGCATTTTTTAAAAAGCGGGGACCACCATCCATCCGATCCTCTGTGCTGACTACCTATACCTTTAAACATCTCATTTCACGAAACTCTACCGGACAACAAGAAGATACAGATACTCTGTACAAGATGATACACTCTATCATCTTGTACAGAGAAGAAACGAAACTCCATATAGCAATTACCAATTTTATGGGTGTTATGTTTCTGGGCATATCAGCCGATATTTATATTTTGCATAGTAGTCTTCTAAACTACTTCGAATACGGCAACAGAAAAACAGTGCCAACTTCATTTATTATCATATTATGTATATTGAATAGATGAAGTAATATAAGTAGCTGTCTTGTACACAGGTATGACTAAATATAATTCCCGTGAACATAGATTTGAGCTATTTTGACTGCTCTATGCTGACCGTAGTGTCCAGTGAAGCTTCATCGTTACTTTAGGATAAGTCGGGCAACGGCGTAGGTGAGATTGTGGTCGATAGGGGTTCAGACTTACCAAGGAAGGATGCATCCCGATAGTTATTTAAGATTAACTGAAGTAACTACTGTTTCTTGCCGGAGGGGACAGGTTCCCCTCGCCCCCTTTCCTCCCGCGCCATTCCACCACGGGCAACTCGCGCGCGGTCGTCGTTTTTAACCTAAAACATATATATTATCTTCAATTCATTTTGTTAATTACTTGATGGTTTGATTTTGTGGCTCTACTTTTTCGTGTTTACTTTACATCGTGGAGTTATTTTGTTTGGATCATCATTCAGTTGAATTTAAACAGCGGACATCGTAGGAGAACTCAATGTTTAACCCTCACCAATGCTACGTTCATCAATCCATATTTCTACACTTCACACAGAAAAACCCCGTGGAATCAGCCATCACCATATTCACTGCTATTTCCGATCCGATTACACGACCTTTTTTTTAATAAAAAAAGACTTGTGAACTAACCACACCACGTTAGCCAAGTCCTGTGATAACTACCGTTATATTTTTATACAGTTAAGAAATTTATATATTTAAGATTTTTATCATAGAGATACGTATCTCATATATAAAATTCTCTTGTCATAATGTTAGTTACATTATTCCTAAGAAACGGTTCCACTGATGTTTGCAATATATATATATATATATATATATATATATATATATATATACACTTATATATATATATACAAGTGTGTGATTTTCTAATTGTTCAAATAGTTATAATGATGATTGCTATCAGCTTGAACAAATCACAACCTCTTTAACATATTAACCCATTCACCTACTTTAGTAATTGCTCGGAATATTTTTTTTATATTCACAGTTAAATTCATGAGAAATCTTTTTTTTTTTCATTACAATTGGTATCAACACAACCATGCCATATGAGAACATCTGCGTTACAATGGAGCACTATCCAGGTATATGCCAGTTATATTCTTTGATATTGTTTATTCAAACCTAACTGTTAAAACATAGATATAAGTGTGGCGGGTCAGTTGCCGCGCACGTCACTTGCAAGCTAGCAAGGCGCATGCGCGGCCGCGCTATTACACTTTGACAGTTCCATTTTAAAACTTAATCTTTTTTTTTTAAACGTGCAATATTCAAGGTTCTGGATGTGAGTATGTCATTATTTATTTAATTCATTAATCATTTATTTTTTATGATACAATTATATTTCTTGATCTTATTATATTATTATGCTTTTGAACACTGCGTATAACTTTTAAGTAACAAGAAACTTATTTAGTATTTTGATATACGAGTACTAATGCACTCATTGTCAGCGTTTGGTCTATTTACTTATTGTCCTAAATCTGTATATGAACATAGAATGACTTGTGGAATTTTATTTGATTTGTTTGTTTGTCTTTGAGAGCCGGTTTTACTCCTAAATATTTGAAGGTTTACCATGATTTGGGCATGTCGATGCTGCATTATGTCATATCTATGTTTGTCCTCATATTAGTGGCTCAATGCAGTTAAATATCCGGTATGTAACTACTACTATAAAAACAAACCGTACATATTGCGTACACGATTATGTTAAATAAAGTGTTCTGTTATGATATAAAAATAAATTGAAATAGTCTAACTTGTTCTAATTGATTTCTAATAATTGCGCTATAGGGAAGTATCGCATTGACATAGTAATTATGTGGATGTTCGTGTGCATCATCCCCCATTACTATATGTATATAAAAAAAATAATAAGAAAATAACAATGCATTTACTTTATTAAATAATGGAAAATTGTTTGTGTAAGTATCAATATTAAGTTTAAACTTAAAGTATCGAAATATCATAACGGTCATGGAAATGATTCAACGCTAATTTTTTTTTTAATTGCGTAGGTATGTAGCGCGACTGTACTTCGGAATAACGAAGGGAGGAGTAAATTATTAGGCGTTTTCGTTACTATTGTGAATAGCTACACTAGTTAAACGGTCGATTCTCCTTACGATAAGTGACATCGTCAATTTGCTTCTGTTTGGAGGCCGGTCCATTAGAAAAATTAGTAAGCGTTAGTGCCATGCCGCAATGCAGCCGGGGCCTGACAGCCGGTGACCTATTGGAGGGAAGGAGGAAAGGTGGCCAACTCATACGCATGAGAATAATAATGCGGACATCTATGGGCGTTGGTAGTTGTCAATAGGCTCCAATTAATTCCCTTTTGCCTTCCTAAAGGTATATTACGTACATTCAGCTTGTGTTTGCGTCTGTTTGGATGCTGAAACATTATGTTATCTTGTATGATATATAGCTCCTTAAAGATAAAAGTACAAAAATGATTCTAGGAACCTATACACAGGGTATAACGTAATTAATTGCATCTTTTAGGAAGAGGTACTGTCATGCTCCATAGGAAGAGATATGAAGCCATGCATGGTGCATGACACTGTATCCTCTCCTGTGCGACGGAATTGGGCCGGCACGACCGGGGAAGTACCTCTCGCATGATACGGCGTGAAACGACAGCGTGGCTCGCTGTCGCGTTTCGTGCGGTTCGTGGGTAGCCGGTGGCCCATAGGAAGGAGGGGGGGGGAGAGAGAGCAACGCATTGTCATAGCAATTGTGTGGATGTTCAAGGGCGTCGGTAGTCGTAAAAAGGCCCCGATTGCTCATTTGCTCCTATTCATTTTTGATTGAATTGTCTTTACTTTGCTGTAGTACCAAAGACTAATTATTCGTTCTAAATTAATCAGAACTATTTAAAGTATCCGTAATTCTCAAGTTACTAATTTACCTTGATAATGTTAACTTAGTTAAGTAAATATACGTATCTTTTAATTTATAGGGGGACAAACGAGTAATTGGAGCTTTTCAACGACTACTGACGCCCATGAACCAAATTATGCGTTGCCCTCCTTTGCACCTTCCCCTAATGGGCCACCAGCTACCCACAAACCGCACGAAACGCGACACCGATGGTGTCTCTTTACGATTTTATTATTATGTGAGCGAGAGGTACCCTCCCGGCCGTGCCGGCCCAATTCCGTTGCATAGGAGGATGTAGTGTCAAGCGCCATGTAAGGCACTACCTCCTCCTATGCAGCATGGCACTACCACCTACGAAACTTACTAAAGCTAGATTAGAAGTCAATATATATATATATTATTACAAAATATAAGTATCGGCTGATATGCCCAGATACATACCAGTCATAAAATTAGTAATTGCGATATGGAGTCGTTGCTTCTTTGTACAAGACATGCAGTCTGTATTAAACTTGTTGTCTGGTAAAACCAATAACTACGGTGCTTTTATACAAAGCACTATAGAAATAAAATTATGGCTTTTCATTTAAATCAATGCAGCCTTTCGTTTGAGATTTAAAAATATCTTATTTTTCGACCTTAAATTGTTATGTAAAATGTTGAATTGTAATTTTAGGGAACCTTTCCGTATTGCGTTTTTGTCAAGGCCTATTTGCATTCATAACTTGCGACTGTCATTTATTATAGGTATATAATTAAAAAAAAATGTCGTAGGTCATAATATGTTTGACAGTCGCACAAATTGTGTGTAATTAGTGTGCGTAAAGTTTTATTTAATTAAAATAATTAAAATCAATGCATATTTCATAAATTTCGTTTTTTTATACCGCACATAAACCATAAGTGTGCTAAATTTTATACATCGTCCGCGAAACTTTCTTAGCCGTCAATAGTCCGTGTTCTTTTGCATATAAAAAATAATAATATAGAAATAACGCATTTCTATATCTTCGTTTTCTGTACACTTAACATCTAAAATCATAAGTAATTTAATAATTAATCGTTCTTTTCTTATATAAATTATTTCTTTCAATTATATTTGTTTAGATTCGAAAGTTTGTAAATGTAATTATTGAAGAAATGTACAGAATGAATTTGGCGGCAATTTAACACATGCAACGCAACATGCTTTTCTATTGAAAATGTAATTTGTAATTTCTTGTAAACAATTAGTCGTACATTGTTATGCGGCGGCCATTTGTGGTGTTATTAAATACTAACAGGATCTCCTACTGCTTGGCTGATCAAGCATTACTTTGTGAGCACAGATTAAGCATTACTTTGTAAGTACAGATTAAGTAAGCGTTAGGTTGAGTGTAGGTACAGATCTTTTTGTTAGTAGGTACAGGGGGCAAAGGAGCCTCTTGACAAGCACATTATTGTAATCAGGTGCGTTGGCTTTCTATTTCATGATTTTTCCAGCAGAACTCAAATGGGTTACCAGGTTACTCATAATCAACCGTATTGTTGTAAATTTCGTCTATTCTCACACATCTGTAGAGCTTTTTTTTATTCATGATGTCATAGACACAAACACTATTCGATTTTTTTATAGCACAAGGGCGCAAACGAACCCTCCTATCACCCCCCCCCCATCAGACGCTCTCACTTTATGCCGGTATCAAGTGAGCGAGTACCCTCCCTATTTTTGTTTTGTAGTAAAAGTCCTTTGGTCAACTTATAACGAAATTGAAACTCTTTGGACATGTCGTAGTAGTATTGTATAGCCATTTGCAAAAACATGGCCGTTTTGTATTGAGGCGGGCCAATGATTAGCCGGATTGAATACGGCTGAATGAAATTCCGCTAGAAAGTCTCCGGTGGTATACAAGTATGTTACTCAATAGAGCTTAGCCGTACTGTAACAAAAAAGGGTAATTATACGCCTTTTTGTCAGGATTTAAGTCAACTGTCAAGCGGAAGTTTTGCCGTATTCAATCTGATTAATCCTTGGCACGCCGCAAGACAAAACGATCCTGTTTTTGAAAATGACCAGCCTTAATGTAACTTAATATAATACTTGCGTATTCTTTCTAATCTATACATATTTCTGATGGCTTGCACTCAACAGCAGTGATAAGTTACTGAATGTTACGTTCAGATTTTAAGATAGTATTTAAAGAAGCATGATTAACATTTGAAGTTTTTCTTTGTTCCAGATAAAGTGTAGGCACAAGAATTTCGCCATGAAGCCGTTGATAATATGTAAGTCTTTTTAAAATATTTAACATGAGGTAGTGTTTTGGTTTGCAGGTATATCGGGCCAACATAACTGGAGAGGAACCACTCACATGATACTGGCTCAAAGTGACAAGTTATAGTGCCGAATACTCAGTGAAGTAACGGCGAGTGCTATCGATGTTACTACTGGTGATGTGCTCCGGCACTGAATATCTGATGACCTGGGCACCTCGATGGCTAGTCAGTCTCCTAAGGGACTGACGTGCCGCCCCCTAAGGGACTGACTCCTCCACCAAAGATGGGTTGTCCGTCACCGAAGGGTCAACCCAGCCCACTTTGGGACAGTGCAATGGGATGAAGTTCACATCCTCGCCCCTTGCGCCGTGCACGTAGCGCCTCCTCATCTTGCTCCTTAGTCCCATCTACTTAGAAGAGGGGTACAAAGAACGGTCCCTTCATTTCAATTCACTTCGCCTAAGGTGCCAGGTATCACCCGAGGCCACTGAGTCCCACCGCCTCAACAAGGTTTGGATCATGGTGGGGCGAATGAAGTAAACCTGTCCTATAGTATTAAGAAACATTTAAGCGTATTTTTGGTTTGTTTCTCATATTGTGCGTAAGTCTATTAATATTAATATGGCCAAGACGTGTTTCGAACAATGGAAGACATTTTTCTTCGCAAAACAACATTTACATAACTTTGTCACGCGTTAAGTTAACGCAAGTTGAGTTAAACTTTAAATTTTCTTGTTACTTCAATGGCTCATACTACATGTGTTATCTATTTTTGCTCATTCTCAATATTATTGAGTCACAGTAAGAGGTTTCGAGTGGGATGTGAATACCTGTATGGGGGACTTTGTTTACTTTGTAGTACTTTGAAAGTTTTGAAAAAAATTGATGCATGTTCAACTACTAGACTATGGGGTCGATACGACAGGGATGTATCACTCTCATATGTGGTAGGTTTGATTATAATCTCTGTAGGTCTGTGTCGATAATACCACTGCTTGACATAAGTCGGAAGAGCCCCATAAGCCAGGGTCACGAACCAGTTGTATCCAACGCCTCCCCGTTACCTAAACTAAGTCATTATTTTAGCCGTCAAACTCTGCTAAGTTGCCTTAGTATTCTGTACGCAACGAAAAATAATACCTAAAACAGAACAAATGTTTTACAGCTCAGCTAAAATTTTGACAGAACATACAGTCCGCTTTGATAATCCTCATCATTATTACCAGCCCTTGTCTATTCACTGCCGGATGAAGGCCTCCGACAATGAACGCTTTAGGGAATATAGTTGATGGAGCGTATTGTCACTTCTTGATGGAAACTCATATTATAATTTAAATAAAAAAAAAAATATATGCTGCCTTATATTATTTCCACAAAATTATTGATTTCAAATACATGTATTACTACCGGTTTCGAGTAGATACATACCTGATGATAAATTACTGCGGTGGCTATAGGGAAGGTTTTAACTACTTTCTATTCTAATATGTCGCTTAGAACCATGTATATGCTTATAATTCAACATTCCACTTATAAACAAACGCGAGCAAAGGCAAATTTTGTATGCATACTCGTAGCTAGGAAAAAAGTGATTCCTGTATTTCTGCTACAACTTCACGTCGAATGATGAGATGAGGAATATAAAATATTAATTAACAATATCAAAGTACAAAAGTATAACGAGGCCAGGATGTGTTACCTTCGACGGGTGCACAAGTCTCTGGACCGCGTCAAGGCGATGAGAGGTAATGAAAGCATTGATATAGAAAAATACGCATAGCATAGTCTACTAAGGCTTCTGGACGTTTCCCTGTTATCTATCTATATTAATATGTATACTATAAATACTGTTACTAGTACGATTTTACTATAATTGTAAAAAAACTGAAGGATTTGTTTGTTTATATGTACTAGTCTCAGGAACTACCGGCCCGAATTTAAAACCACAAACCGGCGTTATAAATCAATGCACTGCCGAAACTATTGTTTTTAGAAACTTGAAATTTGACACCGCTGTTCCTGTCATGATGTAAGTTAGGACTATGAAAGGATTTTCATCAATTCAACGCTTAAGGGGGTGAAATGGAGAGGTAAACTTTGCATGGAATCTGACCACGTTACGCGAGAGGAACCTCCCCGAGGCTGCTAGTCATAAGTAACAACATGTTAGTGTCATTCTATATAGAATCCTTGCACTATGAGTTAGCAGCATAAAACGCCACTTCCTTCAAGTTAAATCACAACAGCCGTCCACGAGCGAGTGTGTCTTGCCTGTGAAGGGTTCCGTAACAGCAAACAAAAACACCAATGGCACTACCAGTTCGACTTTGTTCAAACCAATTTTTACTTTGAAATTATTATTATTAATCTATTATTTTTTTACATTTTTCTCCTCTGTAATTCAAAATTTAGAGGGACCACTTTAGAAGCGCATATTTTAACTATTAGCATAATTAAAACCTTTTCTTCAAACCTTCAGCTCATCTAAAAAACATATCTACTCTCGAAAATATTTTTTTATCCCTCCATGCTCAAAACTAAAACATGTATTTTTTTAATAGAATAGGGGCAAACGGGTAATCGGATCATGGTCGAATATGGCACTAAAACTTTATTACTACTTCAAATATTTCATAGATAGGTTAGACGCTACGAAGTCTAGAAAGGTTTTCAGAAGTTGAAAAGTCCGTAAAAGTGTTTTATAGTTTTATTCATGTAAAATTATAAGATCCATAGATACGATACGTAAAATACGTAGATAAAAACATATCTGGGTTAGACATCATTGACGTCAAGTCGGCGGTCTGGTACAGTGCACCAACGTACAACGGAGCGGACGCGGGGAAGTAAAAGGGAAATTTGGAGAGACTTCTTTAAACTCCGGTAAAGTCCACAGATGTGACAATATAAGGTCCCGGCACGAAAGTATAGCGCTGACCGTTATTACGCTGAAGTACGAAATACGGCGCTGGAGGGGCGAGGGCGGGACGCGGGACGCTCACGCGTATCATGGGGCGGGAATTCTCCCGTCGTACACTTATCGCTCGGCGCTACAGTAACATGCTGGGACTTGTAGAACAGTAGATAACAACAAATTAGTAGCAGGTATTATTATGATGATAAAACTACTTTTACGGATTTTATCGCGGTTTATTTAATTATCTATCTAGCACGACGTTTCAGAGGCTTTACAGCAACAATGGTCACGGGTGGCAAGCAATCCGTAAAAGTAGTTACTGACATTCGCGTAAACTTAAGACATCAATATGATTGTGAAAACTTAAAACTAGTCTAGTTTGAACACTACACTGGGGAATTTCGCTCACGACATTCCAAGCTCAGATTCATGTTGTAAAGGTCACTAGGGCTTACAATTTTAATAACAAACGAGGAAAACATACTTATATACCGGTTTTATATATACTGGCAATGAAACAAATGATTATAAAACATGACTATCGTAACGTTTTATTAATAATTCTTTATTATGTTTGGCTTTATTAATTTGCTTGGGATTATGTAAACAATTATTTACGTGATAACGTAAATAATTATTTCCATAATCCATAAAAAAATAAATGTATATGTCGCAGTGGGATTGTCTAAATCACCGCTAGGCATTTGCAAAAACAGGGCTGTTTCATTATGTGGCGGGCCAATGATTAGCCGGATCCAATACGGCTGAGCAAAATTCCGCCAGAAAGTGTTCGGCGTTATGCGTTATTCAAAAAGGCTAGCCTTATTGATTTTAAGAGTATTATCATCCGCATCATTGACACATCTCAGTTCCAAATTTTAAAACTCGCAGCATTGCTTGACATGGCTACATTGACATGGCGTCGATTGTCGAATATAGGTACGGCCTGGGATTTTGGAGGGAGCGTAGCTCCCGAATAAACATTGGTGATTAAGTTATTTCTTTATTTCCACTAAAAACACTTGGCCTAATTTATAATATACTTGTATCGATCATCTGGCTAAAGTCAAAATATTTAATGAGGCTACATGTCAGCCGCCATATTTAAGTACGGCCCGCCACAAATGAAAACGGTCCAGTCTTTGAAATTGGCTAGCCGTTATGTAATATAGCGATTTATGCAATACGACTACGACATATACGATGGATGGATGCACGAAAATTATGACGTTATAATGACGTTCCGGGCTATAATGTTCCGAATAGGCGCAGCCTCCTAAGTGAGCGTAACAATTCGTCTTTTGCACTCTATCGGGTTATGGGTTCACAGATCAATTAGAGAACCGTTATTACGTAAAATCTTTCTTAAATAGACTTATAGTTAACCTGTTTTTCTATAGTAGGTATGGTTTCTTTAATTGAATAAGAAGCAAACAATCAGAAGTGATGGTGTTAAGTGTTACACTGTGCATTGGTACAAAATTAATCTGGTATAAAGTAAACAAAAAAATCTAATAAAATACGTACACTTATTTCTATATAATTATTTAGTTAATAGTCGCCTCTGTGGTGTACCTGTGCGGCCTGTTAAGACCGTCAACCGCGTGGGGTCCTGGGTTCGATCCCCAGGTCGGGCAACTATTATTAAAATGTTTTTTCAGATTATTCTGAGCATGCATTACATTTTCCGGGATTGGAACATGCTCGAAGTGGCCATAGGCTCGCCATGCGGGATGCATGGCAATATAAGCAATGATATTATGTGTGGGCGTCGGTAGTCAAAAGTCTCTTTATGCTCGTTTGATCCCCTATAAAATAAAAAAAAAACTCATATATATTCTACTTTCTCAAAAGCTTAAAAAGTTTAAAAGGATTTAGTTATTTTAATTCAGTTAATATTTAATGTACTGATTGTGATAGCAAGATATGATTTTATCTATCTAACCTTATAAAGTCTGTTGAGACTAGCCAATGGGATGGGCAAGGCAAAACAGAAGGAACCACTGCTCCCACTTCCTATGATGTATTATGACGTATTTCTATCCCATTCCGGTGGACGCCGATCTGACATGGCCAGAGAGAGTAAGCATTACTCCAAGGTACGGTTGTGTAATACCGCCCGTTCTCCCGTCTCAGGAGTTAGAAATGTTAGAATTTTATTTGTAACAAAGTCAGACTAAGAAAAAGCATGACAGACGCTGTACCACGGACCATAGTTCTGGTAATTTTTAATTTGACTGCTTCGTGGTCTATTGATAAGCATGTTCAACTATAACCGTGAGGTCCTGGGTTCGAATTCCGGGGTTGGACCAAAGTGTTATTCGGTTTTTCAATTTCTAATAACAGTTCGTAGTCAGGAAATTGTTGGCGTCACGTTCTTGTGCCGTCGAGAGCACGTTAAGCCGTCGGTCCTGTGCCTGGTGTCTCTCTGGTGGTGTCGGACTGCCGTCCCATCGGAATAAGAGAATGAAGGAATAGAGGGCTGTGTCTGTGGAAACATGTGTCCACTATAATGTGTCCTGTGTAATTGTCAAGTGAAATTCGGCTATTACGATGTGATTGTTATCAATTATGACTGTGTGGCGCATACTGACCGGTAAACTGTAGCTCCGTTTCACTTGTCACGACTGAGATTCCCGAGTTGGGAGCATTACTTTAGCGCAATAATTTACTACTCGCTGCGCTAGGATTACTTTCTCAAACGGCATGCACTCAGATTGGGTACGGTCGGAAAAAAGGGCAAAAATTAAAAAAATATATAATGGATTTGTGTAATCGTTTTTGGATAAATACAAGGAACATCGTAATAAATATTATAATACAATAATAGTTATTATTTAGACTTATGGTAGTAAGATAATTAATTTTAAGTAACAGAGGAATTGTCATAATAGATTACTGTGGCCTTGAATTTTTTTGAAACTGAGATGATTGTGGGGATATCGCGCTAATCTTCTTCATCGAATTATAATATTTCTTTTCCTACACTCTCAGATTTTTTTTACTTTCGCAGTCCGTGTTTATCTATTTCACCGAAAAATTTTTTGGTAAATATATAAAGATACTCGTATCATCAATTACATGCACATGTATTAAATTTACACCATCATTATATTTTTGTTAAGCTAAAATTCAAATAGCAAATATATAATAACATAGTCTCTGTAAAATATTGTGATGTTTTCGATACTGCAACGCGGGACCAGATAACGTGAATGTAAGAACGCAGAAAAACGTATAATGTGAAGGTAAAATCATCAAAGATAAATAAATATTCAAACATTTGTTTATTTAATATAATGGGCTCGTGGAGACGAATTGAAACTTGTTAGATATATCAATGTTAAATCAGGGCCTTTGCGGTTTATTTATGGCGACATTTTTAAGGGCATGCTGCATTGCATCCCAATTGGGCCCACCATGGAGATACCTCCCGCTGACATCGCTTCTGTGACGCGTTTCTTGTGGTTCGTAAGTAGTCGATGGCGGCAGGGGCAGAGAAAAGAAGGCGCATCGACACAGTAATTCTAAGGATATATCTAGTACCTAACTAACGTGGTGTGATAAGCCCACAGATATTTTAATTATTATATTATTTTTATTTTTAGATTAGACAAACTAGCAGTCGGATCACGTTACGGTAGGTGATCACCAACGCTTACAGATAGCAACGCAATTACAGACCTTTCAGAGATGATTAAGCTCTATTTTTGAACATCCACAATTCATATCGGTCTGGAAATACCGAGGGCGGCGACGGATTCCATGTAAAAGTGTGTGTCAGGATATTAGGGCCATTGACCGCAACTAACTAGTTATTACAGATGACTCGATAAAAATGATGAGAGGAGCATGTTGCTGACGGTACCGGCGAGAGTACAATAGCGCAGGGTCAGTGCAGTGCATTCACCGCGCGTCTCGTGCTTTACTTGCTCAACACTCCGCTCTGCGCTGGAGATCTTACGGGCGCTCCAGTGTACCGTCATCATATTCGTCATCGTTATTCCCTGACAATCGTTTGACGACCGCCTGGCGCAGTGGTAACACAGCTCGGATGAAAGCGCATGTTGCGGCAGAGGTCTCGGGTTCGAATCGCACCTAGGTCATTGATGTTAAGATACGAAGACCGCATGTATAAAATTTTCGTGTGACAATGTTAGTTACTGTAGTCCACCGACACGGCTTTACATATTTTAACTAAATTTTATGTGCGTATTCAGTAGGTCTGATAATGTGCTATTATCTACTCTACATACCCCTTAGTGATAAGGATTGCTCACCCAACCCGGCAAGACTACAGCTAGTTCCTATATAATGTATTTTAACTTTATAAATTGTCTTGAATATATTGCCGTTGTCTAGTACTAGTACCATAGCAATAGTCCTTACGGTACTTAGTACAGGACTAGGCTTACATATTGTGATAAGTCCCAGATATAATCATTATTATTAAAAAAAAATTTACGTCGTCTTTGCACAAACGAATAATTGGTGTCACGGCGTCCATAACATAAGCTGCCCTCCATCATTTCGTCCTGATTTGTTTAGTTTTTGTGCGATGCCATAGTAAATATGTACATAAACAGATGTATCTTTTGATTGCATTGTCTCGTGTATCTTAAAGTCCAGTCCAAAATCATGTGTGCATGATTTTTCTGGACTCTATGACGTTGCAGTACTTAGTATTCAACATAACGCCTGATGTCCGTCTGGTCGTGTCGGATTCCCACTCCATCGGAATAGGAGAATGAAGGAATAGCGAGTGCACTTGTGTATGCGCAAACATTTGTGCACCATAAAATGTCCCGCGCAGGTGGCTCTCTCAATAGAGATGGCGGCTGTAGCCGAAATTCGGCTAGGACGACATGATTATTGTCCAACGTAAACACCAGCTTCATTCCTGAACGCTTTTCCGAGGAAAAATATCTTGACAGACGTACAGATGTACAACAAAGCGATTCTATAAGGATTCCGTTTTTCTCCTTTTAAGGCGCAGAACCCTAAAAACAAGCACTTGGCCTCCATTATCCCTATTACTCAGACACGAGACCCCGAACTAGAGCGGTGCATGATGACATTTCTTATGTAATTTAACATTTGAATTTTTCTCCCTCCAATGGGTTACTGGCCAATCACAAGCCGCAAAAAACATGAAAGCATAGCTGTCACTTCAGGCCGGTGTCATGTGAGCGAGAGTTACCTCCCCGATCGTGCCGGCTCATTTCGGCGGCAATGCAGCATGGCACTTTCTAGTTTAATACCTTTTAGTTTAACCAACTTAATTGCGAGATCAATTTCAAGTTTTAAGCATTAAGATTCCTTTAGACCTATTAGTAAATGTCATTTCTAACAAATGGAGTATTTCGTAATATTGTTAAAAAGCCATATTATTAGTGTTACTTAACGTGGAAAGATTAAATAATTTGAGCACTGAATTATGATGTATTCATGGATTTAGAGAAAAATAAACCTGAAGAGTATGTTTGTTTCCTTCTAAAATCTCAAGAACTACTAGTCCGAATTGAACAATTATTTTTGTGTTAAATTGATCATTTATCGAGGAAGGCCATACGCTATACCATGACGCTACGACTAATAATACCGGAAACGGGTGAAACCGCGGGGTGATATTAGTTGTCTTACATATTTTTTTCCAATATTATTTCATTACCGATATAAAACTAGACCTACGCTCAACACAATTTTGGATCGTCTTCTTTTCAAAACTCGATATTTTTACAGTATGACCGTCTGTTCGACGCATTTAGTTACTAATGTTTGATCTTATCGATTTTCTCAAAATCTACTGACCGTTTCGTGCAATTTCTACTCATGGATAGAGCGGTTCCCGCGGAAGGTTTTAGTGTATATTATGGCCTCTATTATTCACGACCGAAGCTGGGGCGGATCGCTAGTAAAATATTTAATGACGTTGTATATCCGGAACTACAAGCCAGACTTGTAATTTGTTGTATCAAGAAGTCACAAGAAATTGTGTAGGAGAGCTGCTTATAGGGAAGGTTGTAAGCCTGCCCTTTTTTTGTGGCAATGTCATTGCAAGTGGCCAATGGCACCTTGGCGTCTGGCCTGTCCTTCAGAATGGACCGTAAGCTATATATCATGACGCAACGAACAATAGTACTGGAGTTCATTTGGTGAAAACCCGAAGCACTGCTACTGTTTGGTCACAAATAACATCAAGTTTTTCTAACAAATTTGACCGTTTGTGAGACTCATTGGTCATAGCGCGTACAGTTTGTAACCAATGCCCTCTGGGCATTGATTTACATACATAACAAGATATAGCCAGCGTCTCAAAACCGTCCGTGTAAAAAAACATATCAAATTGTGCACTTAGTCACAACAACTTACAATTATGCGCGTAAGGTTGATTTCGTAAAAAAAATATGTTTAAATTCTGCACTTTCCTCAAATAGAATCTGCTTCGGCCAAATAGGCTGTGCAATAATGTATGTTTTTGTTATCCCGGATGCTTTAGAATTACACTACAATGTGAAATCGTGTATCTTGTATTTATGTAAATCAATGTCTCTCGGACGCTTTCCTCGAACTCGTAACTGTCACTGGTATCTCGACAATCGACGCGTTTATATTCAAATGTCACCAGTTCGCCCGCCGGTAGGTTTGACAAGTTACAGAAGCGACAACTTCTTTAACGCTATTGGATATAGTAAAATATTATTACTTCGTGTCAGCAGACATACCATACTTAGCACACGTAGCTGCCACATGCTACGTCTTACAACTTGTGCTACGTATAGCATTTGAAGATAATTTTCATTACATTTATTGAATGTTAGTAATGCATGGGCACATACCGCTGAGTGCGGGAATAGTATCCTTATGTGGGGCTCGCAGGCCCCAAATAACACTGAAAATCCATTTTAGTTTTGAAACACTGAAAATCCATTTAGTTGGCTTCCTTCTGCGAGACCGTCATGTCCCAGAAGGAAGTCGACGAGCGGGAGAGGGAGGCGGCTGCCGACGGGGGCTCCCCCCGCCGACGAAGAATGGGGGTACGAAAGAGGCGCTATCTGCAGCGCCTTCGGTAGTGCCCCTGTGTATTCGCCTTCTTCACAAAAAAAAGATACTGAGGCCCATGATGTGATAGGTGGCAAGCATATGGCCATTTCGGGCACATTCCAATCGCGGACAATGTAATGTACGCTCAGAATAATCTGAGAAACATTTAATAACAGTTGCCCGACCTGGGGATCGAACCCAGGACCCACGCGGCTAACGGTCTTAACGGACGACACCCGCACCGTTACACCATAGAGGCGATACAAAAAAAAAATAATTTTACTAATGGTTAAATAATGGAATAAAATGCCAAAGTATCACAAAAAAATTAGGTTACCAGTGTTATTAAAAAAATTACAATTATTAAAATTCGTTAGTCTATAAAATAATAAGAATAATTATACCTAATAAAATGGCACAACAGTGTCAATAATTGAAAATAACAATATTCAATAAGTAAAATTCACAAATAAAAAATAATTGAATAAAGTACCACAATATCGTAAGCTAGCTTAAAAATTTGCCAATCGAATATTCTTTTTTTATTTTAAGCCATTTTATGACTTCCTTAGGTATTTATTTTTATGGTAAGGATTTTATGTCATCGGGTATAATATTGTAAGCTTTTATGCATATTACATGAGAACTTTTGTGAAACTGCGCCGTTCTTGGTACTACTTTCACTTTAAAATGAGTGCGTTTTAACAAAATTTACTAACTCATATATGTACATACAAAGAAGAGGCAAGATCCCCAATTTTTTGAATAGTGGCTTTCAGGATTCATGTGGTGGTTTACCACAGATTGGCTCTGATACATTTTTTTTGTGCCAGGAAAGGTTTTTTATATCGACCGAGTTACTCCGCAACTTCTTCTTATCTAAGTACAGACGCTACATAATCATGGTAGGCATCAAGAACAGTTGGTACCGAAGTTATTTGTCTCAGTCTGTATTAGGACATATACAAAACTATTGAGATTACATGAACCTTCCAGTTTAGGCTTTCATCGATATACCTAAGAATTTTTTTCCGATTAACCTTTTGTATTATATCTTTTCCATATGCCATATTAAAATTTCTCGGTTGAGTAGCAAAGTTTTTTAATTGCATATAGTTTCTTTTGCTGAAGTTTACATTTAAATTGTTATTATTTAACCAACCAATTACATTTGTTATCAAATTATTTAATTCCATAGCGTGTATATGTCAATAGAAATGTCAGGAAGATCATTAATGTAGAGCAGAAATAGGAGTGGGCCCAGCACACTTCCTTGTGGAACGCCACAGCCGTTGACTCTACATTCTGATTTATATATAGTTACTATATTTTTGCTACCTAGACACATAACTTGTACATATTGTTGCCTGTTATTTAAATAGGATTCGAACCATTCAGGAGCACGTCCTCTTATTCCTAGATTGTTAAGTTTATTTAAGAACATACTATCGGAAACCATGTCAAAAGCCCTGGTCATACCGAAAAAACTGCAGAATGCTGATTGTGATGCCACTGCCAATCGCTAAAATAATAATTTAAGCGATTGGTAGTGGCATGTATCAGACTAGAAGTTGCCAAAATGGTACTTTTACTACATTGAAACCCGAATTGATCCTGCTTAATAATACCAAATTTATTTAGGAAAGACATATTTTTTTCAAAGACTTTTGTCCGGTATCAGTATTATGGGACGATAATTGTCGAAATTGGTTTTATCTCCCTTTTTAGTAGTGGTTAAACTATTGAGGTTTCAAACAATTCTGGAAGGCGCCCGGTTTATTAGATATGTCGGTATCTATGTCAATTCGGTTTTACAATATTTTATGGCCTTTGTGGAAAATCTATCATTACCTTTGGCATTTGTATTACTAAGAGGTAGAATAATATTATTAATTTCGTTAAAGTTGCAGAGTGTCAGGAAAATACTACTCAAACTACGAGTTTTATTTGTATTTTGTTGTTCTATTTGTTTATTCTTATTCGTCAAATTAAGCAAATAATTATTAAATTAATTAGCAATGGCAATAGGATCTGATATGATTAAATCATTAAAATTTCTTATTTCCAAAATAAATGCCTGACAAGTGTGAGCTAAGGTTTAATTTTTTATAAGTTTCTATGAAATTTTTCATATGTTTCTTGTCCGCTTTAAATAGCTATCGGTGCATAATATTTAAGAGAGAGAGAGAGAGAGAGAGAGACTGTGAGAGAGACGTAACATTTTTCAATAATGCTGATATTTATTTTTATTAGTGCGAGTTCTATTTTTGTAAAATGCGTAACGAAGTGCTCGTTTTATTATACAACTAATCCTTACACATTAAGTAATCCACTTAGCTTTTGTACGCTTAAAACTATTTTTTATTAGTTATGTGTTAAAACATAATTTGCAAAATAGCACCAGCTCCTCGTTCAAGAATTTTAGTGCGATATTAATATCCTTTTGATCAAAAACATCATTAAAGGTTAGTCTATTAATGCATCGTTCATTTGTTAATGGACTTGTACCTCAAATGTAGACAATTATGTAGTTATTTAGAAAAATTTTAAAACTATGTTAGTAAAAGATAGTGTCATGCTGCATTGCAGCCGAATTGGCCCGGCACGAGCCGAGAGGTATGATGGCTCGCATGATACCGATGACTCAACTTAAGTGTCACATTTTGTGCATTTTGCGAGGAACCAGTGGCCCATTGGGGGGGAGCATGAAATAATCGATAGTCATCAAAAACTCCCAAACTGTTCGTTTGACCCCCTATAATATCAATTTTTTATTGGATACTGGTAGACCATATTTGATGTTAATTTTTCTATCCTGAATTATGTCACCTTTTGACAAATTTAATGATATTTCCAGCCTCCAGATAAACGGTACCCTTTAGAAGACTTTAATTGAACATATAAAACCTGCCCCTATAATAACTTTTTTCTACAAACATCGGATAATGCAACAAGAAAATCGATAAATAGTTGCATTATAAGATATTTTCTCTGTAGGCTTCAATTTATTAGTGTTGAGCGCAAAAATGTTGAACCACAGTCTGTAAGATAAGGCAACACTATTTATAGTGTTGTACCCTTCGATCGTAGATAACCCTGCGCTTAAAAGCCTTTAAGGCTTTGGACAATCGAAAACATTGATAAGTAAAGGTGTATCTATAACTTTTATTTTTAAATAGTACCTACTTCGTGCTACTTGGGGTGTAAGCTAGTGAATGCGTGACGAGAGCGTTACGAAAACGAAGTCAACGGAATTTATGACAGATATATACGGTAATAAAGACAGAAAGAGACAGAAACTTGCCCGATAGCTAAGAGGGAGATATACTTATATATGTTTGTTCACGCGTACCAAATGAATACTAAGCAGATTCAGTATAGGGACAATATCACAAATACAATGGAATAGAACGGAGGTTAATGTCGGTAGCATGTGCATTCATCCAGATAGAAATTATGTACCTACATGTGGCAATTTTTTCTATTTCTACAATTTTAATCTAGGGATGCCATCTTTACGCGAAATTGTAAACTAGTGTTATAATGTAACAGGTCTATTTTTCTTCTATTTTTGAAATTATATCTCTTGTTATTCTTTATCTGTTACAAACAGCGTACATGAAAAAAAAAAAAAATCAGACTTACATCCAAAGTTGAACTAAATTATTTATGTAACAATTTTATTAATATAATAATGAGTGTGTTTTTATTTTATTTTCTGTATAAAGTGAGTATGTATATACGTGCATATGTGTGTATGTAAGTGTTTATAGTGTATGTTTTTATATTGCCTATTAATATATGTTATATTATTTATCTGGAGGCTGGAAATATCATTAAATTTGTCAAAAGGTGACATAATTCAGGATGGAAAAATAATTATCAAATAACAAAAATCCTGACTGATAACTGAAACAAAAAAAAAAACACGGCTCGTTGACAACCGTTTCTCTTCAGGATACCGTGAAATTATTGTGAAACGTCATCTTGTAATTAATGGGGCCCACTGTGGAAGCGGCTACTGAAAAGCATTAATTTACGGGTTTTAGTTTTTTTTTTTATTACTATTACAGTAACGATACTAATAATATATTTCTGTGAAATCCTTTACAGAGCACCTTAATTTGATACTCATGATGTATCTTAAAAAAAGATGATTAAATATAATAGCATCGCACAGCCGCCATGTTTGATATTTTTAATGTCACATATTTATAAAGAACCAAGTGCCGCTAACACGAATCAGATGATACCTCAATGACGAATGTTACATACGGACACATAGGATTCGCTCGAAAATGTTTTACTTCCTTTGCAGTATGGTAAAAAATTATTGTGTATTTATAATAATTCTTAATAGGGCATCCTAGGAATTACTAGGAATTAGAAGATGTCTAGTAGAATGAAAGGGACCGAATCGATCGATGTCGATAGTAAATAGACTCCAT